>PVJO010029255.1:0-17062 GCA_004026905.1 Hystrix cristata | reverse complement strand
TACTGATATAAGACCCCTGAAGGACCGTTACTACCCCAACTCCTCCTCCTCCACACCCCGGAATGACGTGTGCGCTCATACTCCTCCACGCACTCACTATAAAATACCAAGTCTCAGCGATGTGCGCTTACCACGAAAACCATGAAGGTAAATGAAACTTACCAGCTAAGAATAGTAAACGCTTTCTTTTAGGAAGTACATGAGGCTTATTGTTCTTTATACCAATTTGTATACATACTTGACTCATAATAGAAGCACATATAAATCCAATGAAAACATAATTTTAAAAATTAAATTTATTTTACTTTTTTTACAAGGACTTCTAATTTTTAAAAAGCAACTTAGTTTTTACAATTCTGTAAGACAACTAGATAAGACATGGAAATCACATTAGATTTAGTTTTCACTTATTCTAACCAAACAGTATTTTTAAACTGGAGTACAAAGAACTTAAATCATAAACAAAAGTAAAAGTAAGTTAATTATATAGCGACAACAAACATAATCACCTTACTGTTCGTAAGATATTTTCCAATGCACCTTGATTTTTATACATCTTCAAAGATTTTTTAATAGGTAAAGAAACTGATTTTGGATTTTTGAGTTAGGCACGTTTAAGTAATAAAGTCTATGTAAATATTCCAAAATTCCTAAAACTCTGAAATCAGAAGCACTTCTGGTCCAATGTATTTCAAATAAGGGAAACTTAACCTGTATCATCTTTTAGAAAACATACACTCACTCAGGCATTTAAGGAACTGAACACAAGAACCTGGAATGTAACTGAAAACTGTTACTAAACAACAGTACAGCTACATTGTGGAATATTACATAATCATTAAAATTAGTAAGAGTTTTACTAGGGCTGGGGATATAGCTCAGTGGTAGAGCACTTGCCTGGTATACACGAGGCCCTGGGTTTGATCCCCAGTACTGAAAAAGAAAACTAAAAATAGAATATTATTAATACACTAATAACTGCACAAATCTTTAAAAACCTTTCTAATGTATGTGGTATAAGTTTAATACGATTTGATCAATATTTTAATTTATACTTCATACTCAAGTTCTTTTATATATTCTTCAAATCATATGAAATTTGGTGAATGTGTGAAATAAAAATTTATACTTCTATTTCTCCAAATGGATAATCTATCTCAAAACCACCAAGTAAATAACCTCTTGTTTTAGTTACTTTTCTCTTGTTGCTGAGACCAAATACCAGACACCCAAAGTTAGGGGAAGAAAGGTTTCTTTGGCTCACAGTTTGTAGAGGTTTCAGTCCGCAGTCAGCTGGGTCCAAGGCAGGGTGGCAGGCAGACAGGCAGAAGGCAGCAAAGTAAGCAAGGGATGCAAGCAAGGGGGCTGACCACCTTCTTCCTGTATTTTATATTTTATCCAGGCTACCTGGCTTTAGGGTGGGCAGTACTCCCACCCTTAATCCTAATACCCTTAATCCTAGCGTCACATTCTTGATCCCAGCAGAACTATGCCAAACCCATCAGTGGACTAATTTAGTAATCACACACTCTAGATCCAGCTACTCTTACCACATGAGGCTTTGGGGGGACATCTAGACACAGGCCATAACACTCTGATTTCCTTACTGATCTGAAACGCCAATTTCATAACATACTAGACTCCTGTTAACAGGCAGGCTGATTCTCCTCCTCATCCTCTAGTCCCTGGTCCATTTAGATGGCGCCGGATCAAGGCTACGCCATCGCACACGACCACCTCTGATGACACCAGTTCGGACAAATCCCTTCTCCTTTGTGTTTTTCTCAAAATTTTCTGGACTGTTGTCTGTCTTGATGGTTTCAAAATTAAATAATGACCAATCCCACCACCCTGATTCTGCAGTCCCTGCAAAACTGCGGAGTTACCAGACAGAGATGCAACGAGAGACGGGCCCAAACGGCGAAGCTAGGGATGGCGGTGTGCAAGGTGACAGCTGCCGTGAGACACAGACGCAGCCCTCGTGTCCTTGGTGGCCGCAAGCGGAAGGAGGGTCAGGCTGGCTCATGTCAGGACAGGAGTTCTGGCCGGCACTGAAGTGAGCCAGGAAAACACAGCAGGACGGACTCTTGCGGCTTAAAACACAGCTTCATAAATTAGTCATCTCATGACTGTTTCTTATTAAAATCTAGATTTTTTTTTAAAGAGAGAATATTGGAGGCTAGTTGTAGCTCAGTGCCCTGGGACTGACCCCTAGCCACAGATAAAATATAAACTTAAAAATAATAATCTCACTTCTGGCTGGTTGTAAGTCTTTTTTAAAGTCTTGTCCCTTTGGTCCATTATTTCTTCTCTCCTCTAATTACTGTTTTCATTTTGGCTGTTTCGTTTTTATTTTGACGCATCCTCTGAGGAAGCTTAAAGTTGATTGCGACACCCAAGTCTTGTTTGCATGATGGTTGGGGGTTTACACTGACCCACAGGCGTGTCTGAGTAAATTCACAAGTCGGCCTCCCTCCCTCGGGGACAACATTGTCGGTCATTTGCCAGAAAAGCACCACAGATTCACCCAGCCACAATGCAAATCCTCCCGAGCAAGTGCAGAATCCCACAAGCTGCTTTGTGTGCTCCTGTCTGAAGCGTGAGGTTTAATCCGAGTCTCAACAGTTTAAACATGCTACAGAGGAAAAAGAAATCAATCCACATGTTTTAGGTTTCAAATCCAGAACTATGCATTTGTAAAGTAGAAAACGAAATCTCCCACATGGTCCCTGACCTCAGGGAATGTCTAGTCTGAGTGAATAAGTACGAACCTTGGAAAAACGAATGCTCCCCACCAGAATCTACAGCAGGGGGGACAGGGTTGGAAGGAATTCTTGAGGCAGGACTTCAGCCGAACCGCAAACAGAAGGAAATGAGGATGCGAATCCTCATTTTGCAAATAGGAAGGGGATCGAGAGATGGAGGGAGGGGAGAGGAGGGAAGGCAAGGGAAGGGGGATGGAAGAAGAATGGAGATGTGTTATGTACAAGGTCAACTTTCCGCAAGGAATGGTCATCACTGTGTACTGCAGACATGTACAGTACTGATAAGACAGTTTTAAAAAAATAGCAAGCTGCTTATTCTTGCTTCTTGTTTTGTTCCTTTTTACCATCCAAGATTTAAATGGGTTTTCATCACAAGATTAATTTTGGGTTTGCCCAAGTTCAGTTTATTATTTCTGTGCTCCGTAAGATATGGAAGAGACAAAAGAGGCCATGTTGTTTACTGAAAATACAGGATTTATTATGAGGACTTGGGGTTAAGCCCTGGCTCAACGACTTACTAATTGTGTGAATGATTTATTTAACCTTCCTGAGCTTCAATTTTCCTATCCTATAAAAGGTAAATACTTGTACAAGGTACATGAGCCAGTATGTACAAAGTAATCTGTAATAAGTTATTAACATGTGATTGAATTTTCGTATGTCAACCTACCATTCAGATCTCAAGAATTACATTATACTAGTTCATGTGCATTTATGAGAATAACTTTAAATTTTAAGACACTGGGCTGTTTGGAAAAGGGGGAGAGAGTGATTAATTTTAATCAAATTAAATGGAGACAGTTGTGTACTAGTTTAACTACAAGTTCTACAAATATGATACCGACACAAATCGTCTTCTGAAGTTTCTGCGTCAAAATTCTTCGATTGTTTGAAGTCCCACCTAACATCTGACTGTGCAAAGAATTAAAGTCTCTTTTAATTAACTGAAGTTAAATGAAACATCTTTAACTGAAGTTAATTGAACTTAATTTCCCTCTTTTATTAAGCCAAATGCATCTCTTGATGGGGGGGGAAAGTGCAGTTTCCTTGGAACTTTATCCAGCAATTCACTTAACTGCTTATTTGGAAACTTTTAAAAGAGGTTTTAGGAAATGTTTTAACTTCATGTCCTAGATGGGAAACACGTGTAGCTTGGTAGTCCTGGTGGTACCTTTTAAAATTCAGCTGCATGGCTCCTGTAGAATTCAGTCCTCTGTTTCAGATTATAAAACAGTCATTTCAGCACTCGGGAGGCAGAGGCAGGAGGATTGCTGGGAGTCGAAAGCCACCCTGGCCTACATAGTGAGCTCCAAAGCCAGAATAGACTTCATAGCGAGACCTTGTCTCCAGAGAAAAAAAACAGTCATTTTAGCAACACTGGAAGGTCTTCCTCAGTTAAACGTAATCAAAGCCTGAAAGATAAGATTTTGTTTTTATTTATTTATTCTTTCAGTGCTGGGGATCGAACTCAGGGCCTTGTGCTTGCAAGGCAAGCGCTCTAACCACTGAGATGAATCCCCAGCCCTGTTTTATTTGTTTTTAAAAGAAAGACACGGCGCTCTGGAATACATCAGACTGGTGGCTGGGATGCAGGTGTGAAAGGTAACAGTCCAGTTGACCAAGCTGAGCCCAGCTCAGCCGCGGATCAGTAGCAGGGTGTGTGTGTGTCTCTCCCAGGACTCTGGGGAGGAGCCTGGGTAAGAAGGAGGCTCTGGCTGTGTCCGGCGCGGTTGAAGTATAACCTTTCATTATATATCATCATTAATCAAATGAAAGAAATGCTGCATCAATAGCTGCTGGTGCAAAAATACACGTCTAGGCGGGACTCTGAGACACCTGCTGGAGCACTTGGCCTTTTAACCTGGACTGAGAGTCTTGCAAATCCAGGCGGACTGATGTTAGAATGTCCATGGGCCGTGGCTCTGTGCCCCTCATGGCACACAGTGCTGGCTACTGCCCCCGCACCCCAGCTCTGCCAAGAATGCTTTCCATATAAACTCTCCTCTACTGTCTTAACCTGAGCGGGCCATCTGTTTCCTGCTGGGCCCCTGAGTTACACAATCACTTCACCCTCCAGCAGTCCAGGGTTTCCATGCTATGCTTTATGCTGGCTTTGAGTCATATTTTTATTTTCCTTTGCCAGTTTGACAGGCCAAAACAAAACAAAACAAAAAAGGAAAGCGAGAAAATGTTTTCTCTTTGTTCTGTTCTTTTCGCATTTCTTTGACTATCAGAGAGGCTGGCCCTTTTCCACATTTACTCATGTGTCATGTCCTTTGCTTATTTCTCTACTAAGATCTCAGAATGTTTCTTCTAAGTCTGAATGATCACTTCATATGTACTGATTATTTGGATGAAAGGAACAAGCATTTGTTTGATTTAGCTCGAGCAAGAATGGAAATTTAAGGACATAGGGATGTCTCTTGTGGAGCCTAAATAGAGTCCCAGAAATGGGCTGGAATAAGAGGCTGGGTGTGAGAGTGAGCCTGGGAAGTCCTCTTCATCCATACTTATTCTCCTTGTCTGTACAGGGAACCTCATTCTGATTATCACTACAAGGTGCTTTTCCTTTGCCCGGCTTCCCACGGCAGATGCTGCTCACTCACTACCTAACAGTCCCAAAGAGCAGTCAGTGCGTTGGGGACCCGAGACTCGAACCCAAACTCCTGGGCCAGGCAGCCTGTTGAATGAAGGTCACACACTAAGATGGCCAATTCTGCTGACGTACGTAGATGAGACAGTAAGGAAGCTCTCAGAAAAGCAAGGCGATAAACATAGACCACAAAATATTCTTAAATTTCATAACCAAGAACACTACACTAAAGTATAATGTTAACAATTTTAATGGGCTGCTATATCTATGAAATATCTTTTTCTAATGTCTATTAGCTTTAAGCAAATGGCCATAAATATTAAGATATCCCCTCCTAACTCAGCACCAAAAGTACATTCATGCAGTATGATTTCTCTTCAAAAAGGCTCGACTTGGATGTTTTCACATAATTGCAGGCATAACAAATACTGCTGATTACAGTGCTTAGTCACTGATACAAATGCAACTCCACTAATTAAATGGCAGCACAATCTCGCTAAACAGAATAAACTAATTAAAAGAACCTGGCTGGACTCATTATGAAGTGAATTTCACACATACACGAGACTGTATAGGCTCAGAGTTAAGCTTAAGCAACTAGAGTTAGGAGTAGCACACCTGTTGCTTCCAGGTAAGAGCTCACAAGTGACATTCTCAACCTCAATCTTTTATAGAAAGGTCAATAATTTCATAAAAATAAAAAGCTAACAAAACCACTCCCGCTAAATAGCCAGGACACTAGAAACAACCCAGAGCCTTTCCTGGATGGCCAGGCAGATGGTAAGGAGCAGGCAGAGGAAGGGGGACGGCGGCTGGCTAATTTCTAGCTCAGCATCTGAATTCATCGATCTGTAAACCTCACTGGTTTCTGACTCAATGGATATCAAAGGCGGGTACCTAAAGGACCCAGACACATCGGAGAGGAAAGAACCTCAGGGATCGGGACCACCTCACCTCACTCTCCGCTTCAGCAGAGGCCAACCCCAAGCCCCAGCTCAGGCCAATCTCCGGGCTTCTCCATAACCTATTCCTGCTGACTCAGCCTAACTTCTGCACATGCTTAGAAACTGCACGCCTTTTGGACCTGTCCTATCCGGTCACGTTGGGGTGGACTCTGTGCTCCTGGACCAGCCTGTGCCGTGCCCACCCCCATCTCTGTTCTCGTCAACCACCCTTCCTCGCCAGGCCCCGGACCGCCATCTGGTGTGGGCTCCCATCTTGCCAGGGGCTGTCTGCTGCAAGTTGAAGGCCAACCTGGGCTACATAGTGAGTTTAAGGCCAGCCTGAACTACATAGTGAGACCTGTCTCAAAAAACCAAAAAGCCAAAAAAAGAAAAAAAACCCAAAAGCAATAGGGAAGGAAAACATTTCTAATATCTCACAGTCATACATTTAAGACTGATTGGTAGTGATATCCAAGACTAGCAAATTAAAATCAAAAAGCATGTATGTAAGCCGAAAAGGTGTGATTAAGAATGTGGTGAGGAAATATTATACAAAGTCATACTAATAAATCTGTTTTGGAATATACCCCGGACTATGGGTTAGTCCTAGTTTCATATTATGTATTAAGTCTTCTAAGACAGCCTCTTTTAATACCCTAAGTATGCAGGATTTCTTTTTTTGGACCATATTTATAATAAGTCAGTTTATAAAATGCCATTAAGCTCATATACTAGATATTCCTGATGCTTCTACAACTTTTACTGTTGCTCATTTAGCTAACTGCAATTCCTCTAAAGGAAGTTTTTCCCTAAAACCACATTGTCAGCATCTTTTCTCTGCTATACTTCCTTTCTTTGTTATCAGGTGTCACTGCATAAGATTTAATTCTGGTCTCAACTTCTAACTGAACACTTTTCTCCTGTCTTCCTCAGCTCAGTGAACTAATGAGCCTGCGCCTTTTCCTATTAAGTTACAGCCTAGAGGCAGTTTAGAATGAACCTGCTAAGTGTCAAACATTCCTATTCCAACCCAAAGTGAAATGGCTGAAACTCCAACATCTCCTTTTTTCATTTTTTTAGGAAGAAATAAAGTTTCCGTGCAAATGCCCTTTGCTAAGGAACCCAAGTAAATGGGGCTCATAGTGACTTGGAAGTTCAGTGACCCGCCAAAATAAAACTACCTTGTTTCCAGCCAAGGGATGATGGCAGATAGGGCTAAATGTCCCCTGAAATCCACTCTTCCTTCTTCCGTTGTAATCGGTTTAGCTGGATTTGGCCCCTGGGTAGAACTGCAGCTCTCTGCCCGCCTATAGCACATGCAGCCAAGTGACACATTCAATGAAATATTCAGCGAAACCTGAGCACAATTGACATGTGACGCCTGCAGGGCTGGCCCTCAGTCCCTCGCAAGACTTAAAAAACTCTGTCCTTTTGGCTTTGGGACTCGTATGTGAAGATGACAACAGAAGAATATAGGTCCCCTTTGGTCCCAAATGACTCTACGGAACAGAGCTGCTGCTTGACCTGCCAAGTTGACCTCAGACCCATTTCCTAGGAGAGAAAAACCCTGCACTAAGGACAAAGAAATTTAACTACTGTTGGATCATTTGTTTCAGCAGCAAAGCTTACTCTAGACAATAGAGATACAGAAAATTCATTTTAAAAACAGGTTTGAAGAGGAAAAAGGGAGAAAAACATGCACATACTGACCACAGTTCCAACGCTGGGCCCAGGGGAAAGGTGGGTGGCACCCTGGATTTGCGCTGATGCCCAAGAGGAACAAGCCCACCTGAATAAGCACCGTGCTGACGCCTGACGCTTCCCCGAGTGATGGATTGGAGCTCCCTGCACAACTCCAATTCTTCCCCCGCCTGCAGACCGCGGCCCGGCGCACACCTCCGCCTGTTTCCCCTTCTCCTCTTGCCCTCGTGCTCGCTGGCACGGTGGCCGCCAGAGTGGTGTAAGCCTGACCACTGAAGACTGCCGCGATCTCCACGCCCTCTCTCCTTCCTCTAGTTTTCCCGTTGTATCAGTTCCCATGATTGCAGCTCCGTGTCAGTGCCCGTGACTTTGCGATTTGACGTCTCAATGCATTTACTTCAGCCCGCTGCACATTCACTGGCTTGCTAGCTCCAACTTCACACAACATCTACCAAATGGGACTACTACCAAAATCTTGGTGGGAGTCCACGATGGGAAGTTGGTGAATTATGGCCTGTGGGTCAAATCTCATTGGTTGCCATATGTGAAAATAAGTTTACTGGAACACGGTCACGCTGCTCACTACTGTACTGTCCGTACTGCCCTCACACTACCGTGGCAGGTTTGAGGGGTCAGACGAAGGCCACAGGCAGCAAGACTTGAATGTTTACCGTCTGGACCTTCACAGGTGAACTTCACCAGCCCCTCATTTAAATCCATTTCACTCCTGATATAACATCAGCCACTTTCTTATACCTCATTCACTGAACGCAACTATGAGTATCTGAACTAACAAAATAAATACGAAGATATACATAAACTCTCCAAAGATATAAACGATAAGGTACCTGCTCTTCAAGAGCAACGATGTACACACAGGGAGAATATGAACGGGGGAGGCAGGCATGCTGATGAGGCAGATACGCAGAAAGCCCTAATACAGGGGGGTATACAAGTCCCACACACGGGTAGACAGAATAAACACTCTATGCAGGCATAAGAAGAAAGGAGGATTTCCATTCCAGGTAACCAGGAAGGGCTTTTATTTATGGAAGTGGTGATGTCGAAGTCAGATTTTTAACCAGAAATAGAATGAGTGGAAAGCTCAGTGACCATGTGTCAAACTGTCGCTCCTTATCAAATCTACTGCATCCATGCAATGGTCGTTCCATCACTCTCTTTCAGATTTCACCCTGATAATCGACAGAATCCACTCACGGTATCTCTGTCTCTCCACCAGAGACTTCCAGTTGACCCCAATGGCCACTGGACTAGATAAAGCACAGCAAATCTGATATAGTGCACGCACCAAAAAATATGATGGGACTCAGGCAAAAGAAATGCTTGTCTTTCTAGTAGATAGGCAGTTGGGGGCAACCTTGACATCACTGGGCATGGGAGTCCCTTCCATCTGGTGGTCCACACTGGCTCCCCACCACATCTGCCTTCCACCCCATGACAGGGAGAAAAAGGAAGTGAGAAATCAGCTTTCCAGTTGAAGATGTACACTAGAAGTTGAACCTATCAGTTCCTTGTCAGGTGGGATATCCAGAATTTGGTCACATCCAAGACAAAGAAGGCTGAAGAATGTCACTTTGGGGAGTGGTTCAACAGGCCAAGGCCAGGGCAACAAGATTAGTTATGCCTGAGGAAATGGGCAAGGGCTCAACAGGCTGGCACATGTTTGCTCGCATAATCCATCTCCGGTCTTATTTTCTCTTTCTTCTTTTTTTTTTTTTTTTTTGAGACAGGGTCTCTGTCTCTGTGTAGTAGAGGCTGGCCTTGAGCTCACTATGTAGCCCGGGCTGGCCTCGAACTTGCGATGATCCTCCTGCCTCAGCCTCCCAAGTGCTGGGATTACAGGCACGTGCCACCACACCCAGCTTCTGGTCTAATTTTCTAATGCAGTGTTTCTCAAATTGAATTCTATGTCCCACTATTCTGGGAAGAGTGATTGAGAATCCCAGGAATTAAAGAGGTCTGCAATCGGGTTCCTTCTTGTCCCTAGACTGTTCCAATGCATGTGAGTGACGCGAAGGTCCCAGCAGCTCCCCATGGAGGAACACACCTAACTTGGTATGGCGTAGCTGTGAGTTCTGTAATCTTGTAAGAATCCATGATTTGATTTTCTCGAACATCTGTTAGCAAGTCCTGTAGCGCCTCAGCTTGTGATGTAGAGTTTAATACACTTTATTCCTGTATTATAACATTTTAGTATGATGTTTAAACTAATGGACATCTGCCTAAGGACTACACTCCCCAGGGAATACTTTCTGCTCCCAGACAACGCCTCCCACGAGTCTGCGCTTCTTCCCATTGAGGATATGTCCGTGAACCTCATCTGTTCTCAGATTTGAAATAAATCTCACCTCCTCATCACCACAGTTTCTGGTAATGCTCCTTGTCTAGGAAATTCTTCCAGGATTTACTGGTTCCATGCACCAAATAAGGAAAGAACACACATCTTCCTTATGCACAGGCACCTTCTTGTCTTCCATGAAACTTTAGGGCTTCTGTGCAGCCCTCAGCCTTGATGTAAATCATCAGACTCTCCCCTGAGATCTCACAGTGTAAGTAAAAGGCAAAACTCAGCCAGGCGTGCCAAGGCAGGCCTGTAATCCCAGCACTCTGGGAGGCCGAGGCAGGAGGATCATGCGTTGGAGGCCAGTCTGGGATACACAGTGAGTTCAAGGCCAGCCTGAACTATACAGCAAGATCCCATCTCAAAAAACAAAAACAAAAAAGTGATCTGGACTTAATTATAAAAGATCAAAATCATGAGACGCTGTACCATAATTCATATTGAACCATCCTAATCCGAGTGGAGGAAGTAGAAGTTAACTTTCAGCTAAGGCACTTTTAGGAATCGAGGCAGCACGGGGGGGTCTTGGAGGGGTCGGGGGTGGCACAAGCACTGGTAAGAGCTGGAACCTCCTCTGCTTACTTGTCCACACCACCCTCGACATCTAGAAAGATGAGTACAATGCAAGAGTCCCTGAGTACCTGTTAGATTTAGAAGTGAACTTCCTGTTCACACTCAAAGACTTGGTTTCTAGGCTATACCATAAATGGGCCAATGCCGCCCCGACTGGCTGAGCCGTCGTTCAGCGCTGGTCACTTGCGGCAGATTTGTGCTGGACTTGGAGGCCTCCTGATTCAAGGACAGCAATGGAGGTTGACAATGGAAGGGTCTGCAAGTTTCCAAATACCAAAAATTAGATTCTTCTTTTTAAGGTTACTGTATTTTCCAAAAGGTCAATTTTGTATGTTGCATAAGAGTTGTGTTTTACCAATAAACAATTTTTTAAAAATTAATGGCCTCAATTATTTAATTTTTAATGAGTAAACTTTTACTATTAATGCTAATGATTTTTGGCAATCACCAAACAGCATTTCGTAATTTAAAACAAATATGAGCCAGCACTCTGAGAATTCCATTAGGAAAAGTTCCTCAGCCACGAAGAACAGAGACACCTCCCCTGTGTGTCAACAATCATCCTAAATCAGCACCACCCTGGAAGAATAGCCCGGAAGCTGCGCACGGCGGTGTGCGCCTGCAATCCCAGGACTTGGGAGCACTGCTGTGAGTATGAGGCCAGCCCCGGCTAGAGTGAGACCCTGTCTCAAAAACACAAAACAAGAAGAACAGCCAGGAAAATACTTAAAGGCCAGGCTGTCCTTGCAGAATTTATTTTGTTGAATTATGTTAGTCATGTTCTTTAAAAATCCTGATATGAAAGCATATGCGAAATAAATCAACCAAAATAGAATTTAAAACTACTGTTTGCTTATAATAGAAAATATAACATGTATAAAAGTTTTGGTTAACTTTTTAAACATCATCAATTATTCAAGTCTCGTATTTCCAAAAGTACACAAGGATGTTTCTCCCCTGCTAGGAGATTAGGAAATTGAGAAGGTAAGACCCGATAAGAACACATCATTAATGAACTGTGTACAATATTTCTTCCTTTCTCTCTTTCTCTCTTCCTCTCTCTCTCCCTCCCTCCTTTCCTCCCTCCCTTTCTCTTGATCCGGCAGATTGAACTCAGGGCCTCCACATGCTAGGCAAGTGGCACTAAGTGGCACAAGCTAAATTCTCAGCCCTGTTTAAATTCTGTTTTCAGACAGGGTCTTCTTAAATTGGCCAAGCTGACCTTGGACTCACAATCCTCCTGCCTCAGCCTCCCAAGTAACTGAGATTAAAGACATAAACCACCCCATCCAGCAATACTTCGCTCTTTATTGCCCATTCCCTCATTCCTCTATCCAACAAACATTTATTGTGTATCTCCCGTGCCATAGGAGAGGTGACTGAAGATGGAGAAAAACTATTTCTGACCACAGTAATTCTTAGAATCCAGGTGGGAACAATCAAAGGAGCTCTGCTAACCATAATGCGTGGCTGAATGACACAGGTGCGGCTGAGGGCTGTGAGGGGAAACAGAGAGTAACTCATGCTGGGCACAGAGATCTGCAGAGACCTCGTCAAAGCGGGTAGGGTGGAGGTGGTGGCTACTGGAACTCAGCCTTGAAAACAGTGGAATTCAGGAGGGTGATGGAGAGGGGCAATGACAAGGAGACACCGCAGCCCGGCAGACACTGTGACACAGGGAGAAGTGAAGACATGTGACCAGGCACAGGAGCAGAACGAGCTCAGCCACGCTGGTCTGTGGGATGCGTAAGGTGGGGACAGAGGACGGGAGTGGAGGGATGGGGCCTGAGCATGGTTCTGGACCATCTGTAGTTTTGTTGTTGTTTGTTTGGGTTTTGGTTTTTAAGAAAGGCCCTCGCTATGTAGTTCAGTCTGGCCTTGAACTTACTGTGTAGCTGAGGTTGGTCTCGAACTTGCAGCAATCCTCCTGCCTCAGCCTTCTAGGTACTAGGATTATGGGTGTATGCCACTGTGCCCAGCTCTGGACCATTTGTAGCTTGCATTTTAAAGCTTGCCCATCTTGATTTCAACAGTAACAAACCCAGAAGAGGTATTTATGAGGTCCAAAGAAATTAAACTTTCTCCTGGAAAGTGCAAACTGTTCCACTGTGCATGATCTAAGACATTTCCAAAGCAGAGTTGCAGAAATGAGTGATTAGGCCGTAAAACATTACCACAAATCTTCTCTATCAAGGAGTTAGAGAGCTAAGCTATGATATTGATAATCTGTTTGTAAAATATTTTTTAAAACAAAAAAATCTAGGCTTATGGTCACATTACTGTCAGCATCTAGAAAGGGCAGTTACTCATCAACACCTTTTTTGGTGGTGGTGGTGGTGGTCCTATGGACTGAGCCCAGGGTCTCCACACTGAACTACACCCCTACCCCTTTTCTTATATTTTGAGACGGGGTCTCACAAAGTTGCCAAGATTGGGTTTGAACTTGTGAGCCTCCTGTTTCAGCCTCCCAGAATCCTGGGAATACAGGGTGTGACACATTTTAAAATGCCCTGTTCAAATAGCTCATTCAGACTATTAGGGACACTCATATACCAAAAACAAAATATTTACACATATGCAGTCATAAAAACAACACGAATTTGCCAAAAAGAATAGTACCCTCTTTCTTCCCCCAGGCAGGTTTGGGGCATTCGTTATTTACTGTTATGCCCAGAGGGTTAAAAAATAAGCTAACTTGGTCACTGTGAGCTCTCTCAGTGGCCTGCTCTTACTCTGCAGAGTGTACATCTTTTCTTACTTTTTTTTTTTTTAAATCTTTTTCTACATTTAATGCCTTTAATAAATGCAAACCCTCACCATCTTTTACACTTGTCTTGACCAGTTCTTTGTTCAGGGCACCAAGAACCTGGAAAGCATCCCTGGAAAGAGCACATTGCCCTACATCCCAGTAACACAGTTTTGGCAAGCCAGCTAGGAGGCCCCAGGATGTGCCATGGGAAACACCCTGCAGATCCTCGTGGCCTGGCCATGAGGCTGCTTCCTTCAGTTTGACCTTGGAGGAGTCACAGCCCCAGGCAATACTGTTTGGGTCCAGTATGAGCTAGGAAACGGTGAGAACTGGGTACAGAATGGCAGCTTAAATTACCACGCTATACTTTAGTTAGATCTTTTGGCAAAAGGATAAAGAAATTATCCAGCTCCACTTGAAACGTCTGAGGAAAAGGACCACCTAAGGGAAGAAAGTTACTCCTGAGAACCTCTAGAAGACCTGCGGCTCCTCTTCAAAAAGCAAGACACCAGTATTGCTCCGAGTGCAGGTTTCTCTCAGCTCAGGCCATGAGCCACAGCATCCCAAGGTAGTCACAGAGCCCATGATCCCCAGCAGGCAGGGCCTACAGCCCCTCTCAGCTGTAAGTGTCCATATGAAGACAGAGACCTCCCCACCCTCGGCAACCCATGAAGGATTATGGGGATTTATGTCTCTTAGGGGGAAATGAGGTGGGAGATTAGGGCGTGGGCAGCTGGCTGGGCAGGTGGGTGTGACTTGTAGATCCCAGAGATTCAGGGCACATGTACCCAAACCCTGGACCTGGGACTAATCAGAGAATGATATCTTCAATTCTTCTGGTGTGAAATTAGGCAGCTTTTTAATAGGACAACCTAGATCTGATATCAGCCAGAGGACAGAAAAGACGGCCACCATGAGCCTCACTGCCACTGTTAACTCTTTCAGCGGCCCGTTCTACAGCGTGTACTTTTCTTACCTTTAAGTGGCTCGCACTCACTCTGCAGAGCATACTTCTTTTCCTACCTTCAATATCTTTAATAAATGTAAAACCTCACAAAAAAATAGGCTAATTCATCTTTAGGCCCCCAAAATGTAACCTGAGCAATCCACTCATTATCAAGTTAAATGTTCAGCTGAATGCAGTAGGATGTCACCGTGTCTGCAGCAGTGCAAAAAAGAAGGGAAAGAAAAGGGAAAAACAACCCAACTAAGTCATATACTCAATCTAGTAAATACCACAAGAACCTCAGGGAGAATTCATATGCGCAAGGCTGCAAGACATTTCCCACATAATTTTGGCTGCACCAAAGCCCTGCAAACTTGTGGACCTGCTGATTTCTTGATGAGGGTCACTGTTCTCTGTCCTTGTTTTCTTTCTTTTTTTTGAAACATGAGTTTATTTTTTTTAATGCTCAGGAGTTATTTAATGCTCAGGTGTGTGCATATGTATCTATATATTTTCTTATTGCACACCAGTTGTATATATTTGTTTGTTTTCTTTCTCCCCCCTCCCCATCCTTGTTTCTGCCTACAGGCTACAGAAATTTCAACCGTAGCCGCATAGCCTGCTTCTCTTTCATGGTTGCCTATTTCTAGCCCTTGTATCTATTCAAAGAAATTTTCTTAGAGAGACATTGTTTATAGCACAGATTTTTATCCATCATTTCTCATCATTATTATGAGTCCTAGACAGAAATCTAATTATCCCCTAAGGAACCACAAAAAGAAAAGAAAACAAAACAAAACATAAACCCCAGCTTACAATGCTTTCTCTTACCTTTGGGTAAAATTTTGGAAAATTCACACCAAGTAGGAGTTGATGAAACTGGAAACTCTTGGAGTAAAGGTAAAGGGATTCACGGGTCTTGAGAGTTGAGCAGAATTTTCTAACTCAGGACTGGTCTGCCACACTTCCTCAATATACTACTTAGAACATATTTGTTTAAATACCAAAGTGCTGACTTTTAAAATTTCTCAAAATCTTTCCTGCATCACTTTTTCCCATTAAAAGATAATCACAGGAAAAATGGATGATGATATGAATGGAAAAGGTCCTGAAGCTAAAGCCGTGAGTACCACCCACACATATGTGCATGTCTTAGGTCTTCCACACTCTTCAGGGGTGGGTGGGAATCTGGCCCCGGGCTCCTCGGCTCCATGGCAGCCAGTGTGTGGAGACGACATAGCGGCTGTCACTTCACTGTAGGTATCATAAACCCCGCACTGGTTTGGAGAAACCATCTGTCGTAAACCCAGCCTGGGCAGCAGTTTCTTCCCTGGGTCCCCCTAAGGGCACCTTTTAACTGAACAGAGCATTTCCCAGAGCCGCTATGGCAACGCCAGAAACTAAGCAAAAACATCTAGGTGTGGGATCCCATGTGGTGAACTTTAATCCACAGCTCAGAGAGCTGGCGTTCACTTAAAAACCAAGCAAAATAAGTCCTGGCAGATTCAATAGGATCAAAAAATATTCTTCTAGAATATGATTGATTTTCTCAGCTGTTTTGTCTTATACACACTGGTTTCTGCCCATAGGTGAGCCTAAAATGCCTATTAATGGTTTAGGATCCTAATGCTAGATACGCTTAAGCAACATTGTGTAGAGGAAAACAGTGGTAATGACAGACTGTATTAGGGAATCTATTCCATCAAAACATACTAACCCTATCAAATAAATTTCAATCTCTTTTGAAAGGGAAAACAGCTACTATAACGGTTATGTAAAAGTGTCAATCTCCTCAGTTCCCAGTATCGTAAAAAAGAGGTTTTCAATCACTAAGACAATCTTGATATTGGCAACAATACTGTGTTCAAAGGTACATTTACATCTTGCGGCAAAACGACAAAATGGCAATTTTTGAGATGGAAAGGGCTTTTAAAACCAATTAGACAAATCCTCTTGTTTTGAAAAGGGGACATAAAAAAACAGGACCAAATAGACAGAGTGACTTTTGCTAAAGTCACGGAGCTGAGTGGTGGCCCAGTCAGGCCGGGGCACACAGACGTCCCAAGAGCCTAACTCTGATTTCGCTGCTCATTCACATCCCACGACTTCAGCACTTTGAGTTTATGTACTCGACGACGTTAGACCGACCAACACTCGGCCTCAGGTTCTCTATGCGCGTTTCCAGGCACCTCATGCACCAGATATGTGTCTGCCAAGATACAAATCTATTTCCTGGCTAGAGTTTGCTACGAAACAGCATAAATACCATTTAATTATAGTAAACAAAAAATAAAAATCTCTTTTAAAAGGCACTAATACCTCAGTACCAGGAAGGTGACAACGTCTAATATTTAGTAGATAAATATTTAGTAGAATTACTTTGAGATCAAAGCATCCACATCTTCTGTGTAGTGCAAGTTACAATTCCA
>PVJO010029254.1:0-16866 GCA_004026905.1 Hystrix cristata | reverse complement strand
GAGCAGTAGGGGCGGTACCGGCAGTGGGGCAGCCGGCCCGGCTGGGAGAGCGAAGAAAGGCGGGATCCTCTGGGAAGTTGATTCTCTGCGTCCGCCAGCGGCCACTGACCCTCCCTCGTCCGCTATCCCCGACTGCCCCCCTTCCCTCGAGGACGACTCGGGTCGGCAGTTTACCCATGGGGGTGGGGCGCTGTCAGTAGGAAAAGCCAGGTCTTTGAGCGGCGCCTGGGCGCGTCCAAACTCTCCATCCCACTGGGCCACTCCTGAGTCGTGTCTTTCCGCAGCCCTCGGCCGGGAGAGAGACCCAGTGACCCAGGTGAAGCGGGGTCCACCTGGCGGGGCCCGAGCGAGGCTGCAGCGCCGCCCCTTGCAAACCACAGCCCCAAATTTCTTCCCCCTGGAGGCTCCGTCGGGTCTCTCCCTCCCCTTCCTGCCAAGCAACCCCTTAAACGGACCTCCGCCTTCCCTTCTCTCCTCTTCCCTCCCGGTCTCAGTCCGCCCCTTTTCTTCTCCGCCCTCCCCCCAGGTCCTCTTCTTTCCTTGTTCTTTGGGCGTCCGCCCCGTCAATCATCCCCGCGCCGGCCCCTGCCCGGCCCCTCCGTGCGGGCCTGTCTCAGAGCGCCTCGGGCTCCTGTCTCCGGCCGCCCTGCCAAGCGCGGAGTCGGGCGATCTGTCAGCGGAGCCGGCCGGGGGGGAGCCTCGCGGCCCGCCAGGGCTCGGATTACCGGTGACTGACAGCGTCTCCATGGCGAATAATTTGACTCGACTATTGTCTGGCGCGGGCAGGCCCCGGGTCAGATAACCCGACCAATCAGGGCGCGGGCCGCCGCGCCTCATGCCCGCTTAGAATAATATTATTAAAAAAGCTGCGAGCGAGCTGGATAGGAGGGAGAGAGAGCGAGGAGCGAGCGAGGGAGCGGCGGGCGGGAGGGCGCGGAGCATGCGGAGCGGCGCCCCGGGCGGCCCCCGGGCTTGGGCGAGGGCGCGAGAGAGGCGCGCGGGCGGCGGGGGCGCGGAGCTGCGCGGGACCCGCGGCCCGCGCGAGGACGCACTGCTGTGACTCGGGAACTACCCGGAGCTAGCGCCGGCCCAGGGGGCCTGCCCCGCCCACCTCTCTGCCGGCCCGGACGGCTGGCGGGAGGCGCCCATGCGGGGCCGAGCGGCGCGGTGAGGGCGCGCGCGGGCGGGCGGCGACGCAGCCGGCACCATGTCCATGCTGCCCACCTTCGGCTTCACGCAGGAGCAAGTGGCGTGCGTGTGCGAGGTGCTGCAGCAGGGCGGCAACATCGAGCGGTTGGGCCGCTTCCTGTGGTCGCTGCCCGCCTGCGAGCACCTCCACAAGAATGAAAGCGTGCTCAAGGCCAAGGCCGTGGTGGCCTTCCACCGAGGCAACTTCCGCGAGCTCTACAAGATCCTGGAGAGCCACCAGTTCTCGCCACACAACCACGCCAAGCTCCAGCAGCTGTGGCTCAAGGCGCACTACATCGAGGCGGAGAAGCTGCGCGGGCGGCCCCTGGGTGCTGTGGGCAAGTACCGCGTGCGCCGCAAGTTCCCGCTGCCGCGCTCCATCTGGGACGGGGAGGAGACCAGCTATTGCTTCAAGGAAAAGAGTCGCAGCGTGCTGCGCGAGTGGTACGCACACAACCCCTACCCGTCACCCCGAGAGAAGCGAGAGCTGGCGGAGGCAACGGGCCTCACCACCACGCAGGTCAGCAACTGGTTCAAGAACCGGAGGCAGCGCGACAGGGCGGCCGAGGCCAAGGAAAGGTACGAGTAAGTAGAGCTCCTCCGCTGACTTCCCGGGGGCCCCAGGGAGGGAGTCTCAGAGCGTCTGCCCACTCCTGGGAGAGGTCTAAACTGGACACCCCAGTGCAACTCCATTGCAGCTCCAGTGCAACCGCAGTCTCGCCTAATTCAACCGGCACCTAGGTCCTGCTGGCAAGCAGGCAGGCTAAGATTTGTCCAAAGCGGGCAGAGCGATGGGGGAAGTTGTCAGCTAACTCTGGTCGCTGTGGACAGTAGAGATGCAGCAGGCTTCTGAGCGAAGGCAGGACTGTGGGCCTGAATCTCTAATAGGGTAAGCACATCAGGGTAGGCCCGATAGTCCTGTCCTGCGGAAGCCTAAGGACAGTGTTGGGGCCCAGGTGAGTGCGTTGGGTATGTCTGGCTGGCTGTGTTTACTCCGCACTTCCTGTCGATTTTACACACCTCCAAGTCAAACTGTGGGTCAGGCCTGGAATTGGAACTTCCCTGTATGGCCTGGGTGGAGAAAGTATGGGCAAGGATATGGGAGTTGAGAGGCAGTACTTTATCCTGCATGGAAAGGCCTCAGTGAGGAAGAGGAAGCGTCAGCTCTGGGAGAAAAGAAAAATATATGCCTCCTTTTCTGCCTTTCTGGACCCAGTAGCCCTTCCCAGGTTTGCTAGACTCTCGATTCCCCTCTCCTCAGGTTCTACCCTGTTTGGTGGGTAGGTCGGTGTGTTTGGCTTGAGCTGAGAGCTATGGAAGGCCTAAGAGTGTCTGTCCTCAGGGAAACCAGGCCTTCCTGAACTAGCTCAGAGGTTGGCCAGTAGGCCGTGGAGACCACCTGCCCTATAACACTTCAGAACTTCAAATCTGGACAGGGGAATGGGAGAAAAATTGATCACAGGAACAGAATCCAGCCTGAGGGTACAGCAAAACAGACACCTGGGGCTGGTGGTCTGGGATGTGCACAGCCCTGAGTTTGAATGATCAGGGTCAGGGATGGGAGTGCTGAACTGTTGAAACGGAGGGGATGCTACTGCCTGCCCTGAAGATTCCCTCCCAAGAAATCAGGAAGAAAAAGTCCTAGAGAAATCCCGCCCCCCCAAGAGAGTCTACCCAGGACTTCAAATATCTGGATCTAAGCAGGGACGGTGGATTCTCTGTGCTGAGTCTCCCTCCACCCAGACTGGCATGCGTCCAGAATTCTGAAGAACTCTGTTCTCCCACAGGCCCCAGGTGAAAGCTACAGATCGAGTCCCTACTTTTCTGGTTATGACAGGAATGTCTAGCCTGGGACTAACAAGCTCCTTCCTTCCTGCTTGCTTCTTCCAAGGGCTATCCTTCACAGCCCAGCTTTCTGTCCACGGCAGATGGCTGGAGTTACCACCACAACCACCAGGGAGAGAGACCTCTATCCTTGGAGCCTGGTCCCTAGACCCAACAGGGACAGCCCTCCCAGGACCTACTTAGTTTGATTTAAGGGAAAGTACCCTCAAGAGCCTGTCCCCAGCCCAGGGCTCCCCCTCAGGCTGAACAAAGCAAAAGAAAAAAAAAAAAGAAAAACAAAAAGGAAGGGCAGTAAGATACCCAACTTCAAGTGGGTCCCTCAGCCCTAGAATTAGGGCTCTTCATTCTCCTAGGCCCTGAATTTTTCTCTTCCTCTCTGCTCACTTCTAAACTCCAAGGTGCCCTGTTGACCTGCCTCTTTTCCTGCGAAGAAGTGGAGATACAGAGCAGGAAAGACAGTTGTAAGATTGAAGAGTGTAGGTGGGGATAGGTACAGGAAAGGGACAAGACAGATACCCGATGTTCAGAAAATCGTGAGGACTGGCAGAAAGGATAACCCGAGGCCAGGCCAGAAAGAGGTAGAAGCCGTAAACTCCGGAAAGCAGGCAAGAGTCTGAGTGGGCCAGGCTCTGGTTCTAGGTGAGGTGATTCTGAGCGGCCTCGACTTCCCGGCTGAGGGCTGCTTTGCTCCCTTGCTTGCAGGGAGAACAGCGAGAACTCCAATTCCAACAGCCACAACCCTCTGGCTTCCTCGCTCAACGGCAGCGGCAAGTCGGTACTAGGCAGCTCCGAGGACGAGAAGACGCCGTCGGGGACGCCAGACCACTCGTCATCTAGCCCAGCACTGCTCCTCAGTCCGCCGCCGCCCCCGGGGCTGCCGTCCTTGCACAGCCTGGGCCACCCTCCTGGCCCCAGCGCAGTGCCGGTGCCCGTGCCCGGCGGAGGCGGCGCAGACCCCCTGCAGCACCACCACGGCCTGCAGGACTCCATCCTCAACCCCATGTCGGCCAACCTCGTGGACCTGGGCTCCTAGAGCTCTGCGGCCTCCGCGCGCTGCCTTCTGGGCTTGGCGCTGGGGACCCGAGAGGCGGTGAGGGAGGGCGCCCGCGCCGGCGACCCCATCAGGTATTGAAAGACCCGCGCGCAGGGCGGGCAGAACCCGCGGCCGGGGGCAAAGCAGACGGCTCTAGGAACTTGTTTGAAATTTATTCTCAACTCGTTGCTTTTGCGATCCTTTGGGGGCCAGGTCTTCAAATAGGGAATAAATTATACCCATATTCATTCTCTCTCTCTCTCTCTCTCTCTCTCTCTCATTCTTCTTCCTCTTCCTCCTTCCCCATCTGTTGCCTTCTCTTCCCTTCCTTCTCTTTTTGCTCTCTCTGCTTTCCCTCCGTCCTTTCTCCTGTCTTCTTCCTGCCCTCCTCTCTTTCCCTCTTGTTCCTCTTGTATTCCTGTTTCCGTCTAGATTTCTGGATTTCTGGTTTGCACGCTCTGCTCTCTCCTGTCTCGCGGTCTCTTGTGCTCTATGCTGGCCTCTTAGTCTGTACTCTCACTTTCCTGGTGTTGGGTCGAAGAAAGGAGTCAGGCCTTTGACCCTCGGCCTCAATAGACTCTCCCCGAGGGCCCCACCCCGTCAGTGGCCGCTGCAGATGTCCGCTTTTGCCTGTAATTTAAGTGAAAGGAAAGGGTGACGCCCCGCAGTCCCCAGGCGCCTGCTGCGGCCTCCCTCTCTGGGCGAGGCCCCAGCGCGCCCGCCTCTGCGCTCTGCTCTTTCCACCCGAACTGTGGCCGCCGCGCTCCGGGCAGAGCGCGCCTCTGAGCCGCGGACTTGCCGTTTCCCCTGGCGTGCCCTCATGTGAATGTTCTGCGGGAAATATTTCTGCTTTTATTTTATAATAAAATTAGAAATCATAAATATATATATGGATATGTGCCACGAGGCCCGCAGGCCGGGAATGCAAGAGTGTGTGATTTCCCCACGGAAACTGGACACCCCGCTGGGCCGTTCTGAGCAGCGACGCGCGGGTGAGTGCCGGGAAAGAGGGCTTCACGCTGAAAACTGCGGACACCTCCTCCCGCAAAGCCCTCAGCCCGGAGAAACTCCCTGCAGAAGCAGGGCGAGGCCTGCTTCTCCCCAAGCCAGTCCGGACCAGGACCCCCGCAGATCTCTTTTCACTTAGGGCATTGGGGTGGGAGGTGAGAGCTGTGCGCCGGTAGGCACAGGTAGGTGCCTTTAGAGATGCGGAGGGTAGAGAACAAATCCTGCCGCAGAAGTTTCTTGTCGTGGTCGCGATCATGGAACTGGGCGGGGTGGGGGGTTACTCTGCGCGGATTCGCTCGCCCCAGGGGCAGCTGAGACTCAGGCGCCAGGTCCTCACCAGTGGGCAGCGGAGTAAGGTTCCCTGCGCTCTCAGAGCCGCTCTCCGCGCGGCAGTGGGTTTACAGTGGGGGTGAAGGACGCGGCGGGAGAAGTCAGAGGACAAGGCCAGGGGCTGGCCGCGGGCAGGTGCATGCTGTAGACTGGAGCAAGTAGGAGCCCACGTCGGCCGGAGAAGTTCCGGCCGAGGAGGTGGCTGGCGCTGAAGCTGCTGCTTTGGCTGATAGTTAACTACTGCGGCCTCCGCTGTGGGGTTCCGGTCCCCACGCTTCCAAGCTGATCCCTGCAGCCGAAGCAGGCAGGACTCTTCGAGGAGCAAGTTGAGGCTTTTCAGTGTCCCTTCGCGGTGGCTGTAGGCACTTTTCTGAGACCAGGGCACCAGGGCCAAGCCTACAGTTCCTGGACAGGAAGAGATAGAGGGAGTGAGATCCTAAAGCCCTTGGACTTCTTGGCTAAATCAGCGCTTCCTGATAAAACAGGGTAAAATCAGGAGATCTTTTCTTCCAGGAACTCAGGGATAACCTGGAGTTCAAGCGGGTGCCCCTAGGCTAGGACTACTCCGAGAGGCAGAAGTCCTTGCCTGTGTTGGCACCCAGTGCTCATCCACATTGGAACTGCAAGAGGAATTCCAGCCCCGTAGGTTTGGTGGTCTCTGCGGGAGGCACTGCCAGAGAGAGCTCAGATCCTCCCAGGAACCCTGTTCGGTGTTTGTAGGACCCGAGAGTGTGAAGAGCGGCCACTGCCTCAAGATCTGGAGACTCAAGAGATTTCAGGAAGCCGGGGAAGTCACCATAGTCAGCCCAGCTTGCCGGACTGCTTGGAGATGCCCCTCACTGTGCCAAAGCCCACTCTTCACACTTATTCTGAGGTGAAGAAGGGAAACACATAGCCTTTGGGCCCTAAATCATCCCTAATCTCTCCCCACCCATTTTCCAGTCCCACGCTCACAGGAAATCAGGCTCCGTATTAACTTTCACATGGATGTGAACATACACACTTAAAATTGATTCGATTCACGATTTCTGAGTGCCTGCTACATTCCATGCATATTGGATGCCACCAAAACTTCTCACCCTGTCACACATAGTGGACACCTAGGAAAACACAAACTTGTCACACACATATTCTCCCCCGTGAGCACACAAAACATATAAGCAAACACACACAGACTCTAAATTAATTTCCACACACACGCCTGTCCTCTGGCATTCTCCCCCACAGATATATGTGGAACCCCTCCAAGCTTGTGTATTCATACACATACTGGCACAGGTTTCTCCCCCAAAAGTGTGCAGATCCATAACCACATGAGAGTTTCTGCCCAACAACCTTACCATCTATCTGCTTGGCCCAGAGATGGCCCCAGCCCTAGGTGGCAGCTGATCAGGGATTACACGGGCACCTCTAGCATCCGCCCAGGTGGGACCCTTGGAATCCCTGGTGTTAGCCAGCAGTTCTCAGGTGCCAGCAGGGAGGGTTTTGTCCTAAGGATTAATTTAGTAAAGTGAATCCTGCAAAGTGGCTCAACTTGCTGCAACTTCCCTCTTTCTCTCCCCCCCACAGCAAACCCCAAAAATACTTATTTAAATTGGGTGGAAGAAACTATGCAAACGTTTTGAAAAATCTGAGTAGCTGTTGTCTATTCTTCTACTGTATAAATCGCCATGAGCCAGTTGAACTGCTGGCGGCACCAGAGCCTGCTGACTGAACATAATATTCTCACAGATCTTTTGGGATGAATACAGCCACTCATGTCCGCCTCCACGAAACAGGAGTCTTCAGCAGCCAGTCACCCTCTCCCATCCACCCTGCCTAAGGTCCTGGTAACTGTGCAAGCCAGGAGTTTTGCTCTGGAACCTAAAGAGATGTAACTATGGAAGCTCAGACCATGCCTGAAATGAGATGTCCTTCATTTGTTACTGACAGGATCCCAGGCCCATGCAGCCTTCTTGCACCAAACCTAATGAAGAAAGTAGAACTCAGTCATTGGTGGCAGCTGGCTGGACCCAACAAAAAGAAATCCACCAGGGGGCTTAAAAGCCCAGAGATACAGAAGACAGAGGGGAGTGTGCAGGGCTCATAGCACAGTTTGTTCCTTCAGTCCATCCCCCTGCACCCTTTGGCCATCCTGAGGACTTGGGCCAGGACCCTCAAGTCCCTACCCCAGTGGTTACCCACCTAGGTAGCAGGTGGTAATGTCAGGCCACACCAAGAATGGTTAAACTGAGATCTAGGGAGAGAATGTGGTACTACTCAATCCTTGGTCATTCCCACTCATTTTAGGAAACAGTCTTGGCCCTTGAGAAAAGCAGAGGCCAGCCAAGTAGGGGCAAAAGAATCAGGGGATAAAGAATTTGGCCTCCAAGACCCTCATCAGCACTGTCTTCTATGGGAAGAAGAGAGAGATGCAAATTTTTTTGTGTCAAGCATCTGGTGAGGAAGGACCCAGATAGAGTAGCACGCCTGACTGAGTCCCTCCCATTTGCATATTCCCACCCTAGTTCTATGGCTTCAGTCTTCTGGACACTCAAAGCTGTCTAGAGGACACTGGAAGGGGACGTGGCACAGTGTAGGTGGATAGATTAGGGATGAGAGAAAGCATGAAAGAAAAACTGCGAGAAAGAGTGAAAACACTGCAGTGGCGTGTGTACAGCAGGCCGATGTGCGCCTTAAGAGAGAGGCTACCTTTGAGTAAATAGGTGCATAGATGGTCCTGTGAGCAGACAGGGTACTTGGGGAGCCAGGAAAGTGGGGCGATGCCAGAGGCCTCCACCTCTTGGAGCTCCTGGGACTGGAGGTAGAACAGACTGATCTTGCCCTGCTTGATCCAGACCTGGCTGAGTTAGTCCTCATTCTTGGAGCTGCCACTGGCCACCCCGGGTGAGAAGGGAGGGAAAGAAGAACCCAGAGTTGCCTGGGTAAGGGGAAGGTCATGGGGAGAGGCAGTGGACCCAAGCATGGTCCCGAAAGATCCTGCCTCCTGGTGTCAGAGGGACAAGTCCTACATTCCTCATTCCTCCTGGGAATCCCATCTTGAAACTCTGCAGGTGTCTTTGCCTGGAGCTCGGAAATGTATTCTGCCGGGCACATTGGTCACTATCCAATGGAGTCAGCACAAGACTGTCCCCCTGCCTGCTGGATCCCTTCTCCAGGCTGACATGCGAGGGAGAGTCTCAGGAGCAGCGGATGGGTTCAAAGAAAGCCTGCCTTTTGAGGCCCTAGAGGTGCCTCTAGATACCCCAAAGGGACTCTTGGAGGGACTCAAACTGGAGAGGCCAGCACAAGGCCAAGCACAAAAGGCGAGACCTTCTGTAGTACCATTGCAACCTTTGCTCTTGCCAGGCCTGAATCAGGAGCTGTCAGAGGCCCGCTCAACTCCGAGCTCAAAGCGCATCTCTCCTTATGTCTCTCCTTATGTGGCGAGTCCCAGACAGGTCACTGTGCTGGCGGCTGCAAGGAAGAGTACAGTACTCCACCTGCCTCCGGAGAACCAAGCTTCTGATGTCCCGGCAGCACTCGGCCCGGGGCCACTGCGATCGGCTTTCTGGGAACCAGTCTCTACTACCTGAGGGGGCAGTCAGGGACCTCAAGGCTGGGTAACCCTAGTCCTTCCATCCCTTTGAGCAGGCGGCCTTGCATAGATAGGACAGAGGCCTGGGGGCCTGGAGGCATCGCAAACAACAAAGCCATCTACACCTGTCATGCTTGGTAGCCATCCTGGCTTGGCCAACTTTATTACTGCCTGTCCAGGACTCTCAAGCCCCACAGGCCCACACCTGAGGTTCTGGGCTCCCTCCCGGGAGCCCCATCTCCGCAGCCTGGCGGGGAGTCGGACTTGAATCCCCATCCCGGGGCGCGGAGTGACGAATCCAGAGCAGCTACCGACCTTGCAGAGCTGCTGGCCCTCCACCCCCTTCCCCCAGGGCCTTTCCATGTCCGGAGGGATCCGCCTAGCCAGGTGCTCGCACTAGCTCTAAAGCTCATTGTTGGCCAAACCCGGGGAGGAACTTTCTCTGGGCCATGGAGACCTCCGTGTGACTTCTGAGTTCCCAGAGTAATTGGTCATAATTACTGTACCATTTCTTGACCGTGTACTGAGCGGCTCACACTTCCGGACCTGATACCTGTTTAATTCTAGCAGCCGCACAAAGACGCTTTTATTAAGAGAATAAAGAGAAACTGAGGCGCCAGGCTCGGAAACTTGCCAGAGTCGCACTCGTTAGCGACACAGACCCGGCATTTGAACGCCACAGCGGGGCCCAGGGCGGCAGCTGCCGACGCGCGGTGCGGGAATTGGAGCGGCGACGGCCGGCGGCGGCGCCTGGTCCTGGAGCTCCCGCGGGGGTCAAGGGCGGCCGAGCAGCGCTAGGGCCTGGGAAGGCGGAGGGCGGCATCGGGGCTTGACCCTCAGTGGACGGCTCAAGTCAGGTCAAAGTTTACCTCCGCAGCAGTCTGGCTATTTAATTTCCCAGTTTCTCTGCTCGCCCTCTCCTTTCCACCAGTGCCTGCTGCTGCAGAGGAAAGATGGAACTTTGAGATCCAGGTCGGCCTGCGAGTCTCCTTCTCGCCCCTCCTTGCGGGACCCTTGCCCCACTTCAGGAAGTCGAGGCTGAGTCCCAGACTCTCAGGGCCGAGACATGAATTCTTGGTGGGACACCTTCCTCCTGCCCACCCCTGTTCCCCCAGTAATCCTTCTTCAGTCAGGGAACCGGTTCTCCTGTGAGGAGGCCAGGGGAGGAGCAGAGAGCCCAGACTGCTCTCTAAAGACAAAGACAGATCTGGCCCAACACCACCCCACCCAGCACCACCGACACACACACTCAGTCCCTGCAAAGCTCCATCCCCTTCTCCACCAGCTAAGAAGGCGGTGGCACAAGCCTTCCAACTCCACCTGGGTGGTTCTGTCAGTTTCGAAGCAGAGTATGTAATACCCTACTGTCCTCAGGCAAAGCCCCTGGAAAGCCACTGAGACCCGTGAAAAGGTCATCGGTCCAAGCCGAAGAAGTGAGCGAGTGGCCAGGTGAATCCAGGTGTAAGGAAGTAAACCAGGAATCGCAGGTCACTCTTCCCTGTCCTTCCCGGGGAGAGGTGGGACATCTCCCCCCAGGGTGTGGGCAGCCCTCTGCTTCTGGAGGACCATAAATGGGGGGAGGGTAGAAAGCATTAGAAAAGCAGAGAAGGTGAAGCTGCTTCGTAAGAGCAGAATAAGTCGTCCCCAGCAGTTTCATGGTACTTTGCAGAGTATCAGGGGTCTCATGAGCCTCCTACTGTTTAGCATCCAAAATTACTATAGGACACCCAAGGGACTGTGGTGTTTTTTAACTGGAGAAAATGAGGAGAGACTCAAGACTTTTGTTGACTCTGAAACACTAGACCCTGATGTCAGTTCGAAGCCTTAGAAGTAGAAGTGAAGACTTGTTCTATCTTTTATTCATTATTCTTTAAAGGAGCAGGTAAAGTCATCAATGAGGAGGAAAGTCAGAGACAAGGCAAGAGCGAAGCCAAGTCTGCAGAGAAAGGGTGAAGGAGATGATTCTCCAGGAGCACTGGAGCCAAGGCACAGGCTCAGGATTAGGCAGGGGTCAGCGGGCTCACCTCCCTCCCCAGGAGCCAGGGAAGGCACACACCGAAAGTGTCGCATCACCCAGGGGAAACTGGGACTGATGGGTGTCAAAACAGAGACCTGGAGAGACTGAAACCCCAAACACCTTGCAGCTGTGTCAACAAAAACCTACCTCATGCTCAAAATCCACCCAACACAGACCAGCTTCCGGTGCAGATGGAGTTGAGGAAAAGAGACTATAAGGATGTTCCCCAAGCTACCAATGTGAAAAGCAATGCGCATTTAGTAGATACCATGTTTTGAATTTTGATCCTCTGGCATGGGCAGTGAGCTGCAGATCCAAATCAGAAAACTAGTTCTCTGCGGTGTGCTGTGTTAAGCCAGGATGTTCAGTAAGTTAGATATATCAAATGTATTTTCAATTTAGGGTGCATTTTACTGGAGTGTAAGACCTTTTAAGTCAAATAGTATCTGTATTAGACATTACTGCCATGAATAAATTCCAAAACAAGAGCTTGTTTCTCACCCACGTACCAGTCCAAGAGGAGTGTTTCTAGCCAACAGGTGATTTCCCAGTGGATGGTTAAAGGACCAAAGTTCCTTCACAAGGTGGCTGCACCCTCACCCGAGATCTTAAGAGTCCTTTGCATCCAGGGACTGGACGAGGACAGACATGAGGGATGGAGAGTAAAGGGAAGATTTAGAAGTGGTCCAGATCCTTCTACTCATATCCCATGGGTGGAATTTAGTCATATGACCAAACTATCTGCAAGGGAGACTGGGAAGTGCAGTTACCTGTGTGACTAGGAAAAAAAAAATCTCAGGAAAATTCTTTTCACTATGTCTACATAAAGAGTTAGTCATCAGTGATTTTAGAACAAAGGGCATTTGTGCTGTGTAAATTTTTCTTTTTCTATGCACATGTATTTATTGGTTTTGTTGTTTTTACCACTATGGGTTTTAGTGTAGTATTTGATGGGATTATTCTTCCGGAGTTGTTTTTCTCATCTTGGTCTTTTTATTCTTTCTCTCTTTTGCAGTCCAAGAGACTGAACCCAGAACCTTTACACTGAGCTATAGTCCAGCCTTTTTTTTCTTCTTCCAGTTTTTCCATTTTTCATTTTGAGACAGAGCCTCACTGAGTTAGTAAATTGCCCAGGCTGGACTTCAACTTGGGATCCTCCTGCCTCAGCCTCCCAGAATGCAGGAGTTACAGGCATGTGCCACCATACCCAGCTTATTGTCTTAATTTTTCCATAGTAAAAAATACATGTAGGCCGAGGGGTATAGCTCAGTGGTAGAGCACATGCTTAGCATGAGGTCCTAGATTCAAATCCAATACAAAAAAAAAAAAAGCAGCATTTCCGTGGAGACATCATTTCTGTATTACAGTCCACAAGTGCACTTCACTCCTCTCGGCCTCCATTTCTTCATTGTTGTGGAGTATATTAATTTGGGCAAAGTTAATCTGGAAATGATTTTTTTAAATCAAAATTAGTGGCTTAAGCAAATCAGAAGATTATTTTTCTTACACAGTGGAGTCTAGGCAGGCAAATTAGATTTGGTACAAGCCAAGCTTCTCCTACTTTGTTGCTCCACTGTGCATGAACCTAATCTCATGTCCTTAGACAACAGCAGGTGGAGACAGGAATGAAGAAGAAGGGAAAGCCGTACCCACACACCATCTCCTGAGAAAAGAGTCCTGGAAACTGGCATACAACATTTCATTGGCCAGAATATAGTCACATGATCACACTGCACTGCCAGGAAGGATGTGAAATGCATTTTAGTACGGGACAAGTAAAATCCAGCAATTCCATTGCTGAAAGAAGAAGAGCGAGAATGGATAATGGGGGCATTGCTTCTGAACTTGTAGGGAGTTGATCTTTGTTATCTCTGATGACCTTTACTGATGTTCTGTGTTTCTAGAAAAGGAATAACAAGAAGAACAAAAACAACACCAAAGAGTAAACAAAAGAATTGTTAAAAAAAAAAACTAAAGCAATTTGTTAACAAAAACCGAGGGCTGATTTATTTGTAAAGTTAAAAATCACAAGAAGAATATCCTTCCCCCAAGCATATATGGAATGTTGTTTCAGAATTCCTTCCACTGGACTGACGTCCTTAGGTAGAACAACAGTTAATTGTTTTCTCATGCATTCACACAGAGATGTTCTCTGGAAACACAGGAAGATCAGAGGGATCTATAACCTCTTTCATTGCTAGTAGAATAGTGAAGGTTTCAATAAAAAGTTTTTAACTAGCTGTGTAACTATGGGAGAATCACTCCTTTCTTTCCTATATTTACTCATCTATTCACTCGTTTACTCATCCCATCAGTCAGTAAATATTTTCTGAGTGTCTCTATCTTCAGTGCCAGATGAGAGGATGTAAACATTATTTTCCTCCCATCTTCATTAGTAACAGAGCCATAGCCTGCCAACCACATGACCTGTCCTGGCTCTCTTGCTGTTAACTGTGGCCTGAGATCATATTTTCTTCAAGGAAGGTAAGTGGACATGATGTGGCCACTCGAAGACTTGGACCATAAAATACCCCTCATGTGCTTCCTTGTATTCTTCTTCCTCTCCTGAAAGTTATAGTGGCAATGACCAGAGTTGCCTTGTAAGTCATGCATTGCAGGTAGAAGGGCTACCACTAGCTTGTGTCCCTAAATCACTACATGGAATAGGGCACTGAATCCCCTGCCAAACCAGAACATCTGCCCCTGATTAAGTAGAGAGAAACAAAGTATTTTTGTGTTTCAGGCAATATGTTTCGGGATCTATTTGTTATACACTTTAGCCTAATTCAATTCCAGAGTGTTCCATAGTAGGCACCATTCACACTATACTCTAGGAGCCTCTGGCATGCAACAGTCTAATTAATAAACTGGGTAAATGGGATGGGCATGCTGTGCAGTGAATCCCCCTGTAGACATGCGGGATCTAGGTCTGTGTCCTATTTGTGAAGCGAAAGACCATCCTTTCCAACTCTTGCATGTGTGATTCTGTGTGACACACTACAGCAAGCAACAGAGAACACAAAACAACAAGAACAACAAAACAGGAAGTCTTAGCCAGACTTGGTGACACAATACTCTAATTCCAGCACTCTGAGAGGCTGAGGCAAGGGGATAGTAAGTTTGAACCCAGCCTAGACAACTTAGTGACTTATCAAGACCCTGTCTCCAAAAAGTCTGGAGATGTAGTTTAGTGCAAAGGCCTTAGTTTCTTGGTTTCAATCCCCTGTACTAAAAAAAAAAAAAATTCTCCCGGAACCAGTGCTTTAATCCTGAAAGTCAGCCTGTTCAAGTGTTCTAAAAACTCCTGCCACCATGATATTTGAGAATGGGTGATGGCAGAGAGGAAGATATGGTAGACAAAAGACCAACCAAGGCCAGCACTCAAAATTAACAGTGATGGTTCACCAACACGCATCTCCTCAGCTTCATCTCAGGAAGAAAGCACCAGACCAGGGAGTCAGGAGATCTGGGACTTTATTTCCATCCTCATCTTTCTGTATGACATTCAGCATGTCAGAAACTCTCTGAATTTCAGTTCCCCGGATAGTAGAGGGAGAGGGGACTATCCATAACCTCTTATTCCACAGACATGACAGGGGAGCCCTGATCAGTGTGGAAAGCAACCTGAAATCTTTGAAGAAAGACCTTGAGAATTGTAGTACTGATAAGAGCATTGTTCCTGTAAAAGATAAATAAAGTCAAGCAGTACTCACACTGTACCCTAAACACGAATCAGAGGACAATTATTTAAACCTACTGTCTTTGAGCTGCTGTGCTGAGATTTTTAAAATGGGTTTTGGGGGAAATCCTCCAGTCAAAATGGCAAAATATGTAACTCCAAGAAACAGTGTTCCGTAAAACAATTTCAACATTGGAGAAAACTATCATAATGAACTTTTTCAGAGCTCTGGAAATTAAAAGCTTACAGCAACCTAAAGAGCACATATTCAAGAAAATGGCTGAATCTCAATAATAGCAAACTCTGTGGCATTTTAACTTACTTTAGTGCCACTTAACATCTCTTAGTGCCATTCCCCATTCACTAGCTCAGCAGCACTCAGAAATAATAGCCCATCTTCGGTGCTAGTACCGGAAGGAGCAGGACAGATCTCACTTACAAACTGGCCTTAGTTGATCTGATGGTGGCTTCCTAAAGTCCTGCTCAAAAATCTTGACTTCATCTTGCCTGCCTGACTGGAACTTGCCTTGTGCTAAAGCCACTGCCAAGGAGGCATTTATCAAAAACCTTTACAGGCAAATATTTTAGTTTCTGCCACCCGAGGCAATGGATAATAGCTGGACAAATAATCCACTCGCCCAAAAGCAGGCGTGGGGATTAAATGCTTTGGGGAATAAAGACTATGTAAAGCTTCAACATACTCTTGGGGACCTCAAAGTCCCCGTGCACGCCCAAGACTGTGTGTACACCCAGGCAACACCTGAGGAAGCACTAAGCTCTAAGCTCTGATCTTGAGTCTCTGCACAAGAAGAATGTGAAGGCTAGCTAAGTGTGGAGGACATACTGAACATGCACACAGAGCTTTTCAGTTCTGAGTATTCACGGAAATCTCTGTCTAATCATTAGCTGACCAGTTAGCTGAGGGATAGAGATGTCAGTGGTCACACATGCCAAAGAATGTAGACTTTACTCAATTAGAACAAATAACAACTGTAACAGACAACAAAAATAGCAAGTACTTAGGAGAGGGTAAAATCTGATTCCCAGAGTTGCCACATCATAATACTCTAGTTTTCAACAAAAATATAACAAGGCATTAAAAGGAAATAAGAAAGCATGTCATTTAAACAGGAAAAGAGAATATCAGTGGAATTGTTACTGAAAAAGCCCAGATATGGGACTTACTAGACAAGGACCTTGAGATCAGTTCACAGAGCTAAGGAAAAGGATGTTTAAAGAACACACGGGAGCTGGGATGTACCTCAGTGGTCGAGTGCTCGTTTAGTCTGGCTCTAGTCACCACACACACACTCACACACACACACACACACACACACACACACTGAGAAACGTATTAGAATGGTATCTTACCAAATAGAAAACATGAACAAAGAAATAGAAACTATAAAAAGGAGCCACATAGAAACCATAAAAGTTGAAAAGTACCATAACTAAAATAAAAATGTCCCTCAAGGAACTCAACACAGGATTTGAGCTGGCAGAAGAAAGAATCAGCAAACTTGACAGTAGATCAGTTCAGATGACACAGTCTGAACAACAAGAAAATGACAAAAATGGACAGAACCTGTAAGACCTGTGAGACACGTCAACAAGTGCACCACACAAACATAACCAGAGTCCTGGAAGGGGAAAAGAGAAAATGTTTGTTGGAAAATAATAGCCAAACATCCCCAAATTTGAGGAAAAACATAATCATACACATCCAAGAAACTCAATGAGCTCCAAGTAGGAAATTCTCACAGATCTGTACTGAGATACATTATAATTAAAATGACAAACGGTAACGAGAGACATTGAAAGAGAAGCAACTCACGTACAAGGAATCCTCGATAAACAAATAGCTAATTTCTCACCAGAAACCGTGGAAGCCAAAAGTAGGATGTCATATTTGAAGAGCTGAAAGAAAGAAAAGTAAGTATTTCTCCACCAAAATTATATATCTGAAAAAACTATCCTTCAAAAATGTAGAAGAAATTAAGACATTCTCAGAGATGGCGAATTTTGCTTTCTGATAATTCTTCAAGTACTATCAAAAGAACCTCCATTTTGTAACAAACGTGCTTTACAAAATCATGACTCTCTTACTAGAAAGTAAATAGGCCAAGGGCCTCTGTTTGGTCATTGCCTTGAGCAATCAATTAGTATTCACTGATCTTTACCAGTGAATA
>PVJO010029253.1:0-17062 GCA_004026905.1 Hystrix cristata | reverse complement strand
TTTCTGTCCAAGTACACAAAACTAAGGTCCAAGAGAATAAAGGTTATGACATCTTCAAACACGGCATCTAAGTTTTGGAACACAGTAGTAACTGTCATAACTGTCACAAATGTTCAGTGAAAGAACAAATAAGCTATGATAAATGAGATGTTCCTATTACCATTCCCCATAAAATCTCTCAAGCAGGATTACCTATTCCTTCTCCTAAAGATTTTCACATATCATGGAAAACTATATAATGACCAATATTTTCTAAAGAATAAGAATCATATAATATTCATGTTTATTTAAGTGTCAAGGAATAAATTACATGAAAATTTGTTGGCTTAAAATGAAAAAAAGAGTATTAGAAAAGTAGAAAAGAAACTTAGTTTCCAAGACATATCCTGCTAACACTTAAAATCCTTGCACCTAGTATAAGGAGAATTTCTTTTAAAGCAGTAAGTATATTATCGAGGAAACAAAGATAAACTAAAAGAAAAAGTATTTGATAGGGCCAGAGAGCAAAACCCCCGGTGTAAAAATGAGGAACTCTTCCTCCCATTTGGGGGGGATACTTAACAGCTGTACCTGTGCAGCAAGTTTTAGAAGCAAGCCTTCTTGCAAATAACAGAAAATTTTGAGAAATGAAAAGCATCATTAAGGCAGGTCACAGAAGTACACGAAATTATCATACAACAAGGTAGGAACATTTTTAAAAAGTATCTAATGATAGGGTAACGCAGTGCTCAACACATTGCCCCAAAACCAAGTGGCTAAAGATATATGCACTCTCAGAAAAATATTGACTTGACTTTTTAAAAATTACTATTGCAAAACTGCTGTTGAATTATGTGAGCTTTGATTTATGTGAGGTTGTTAAAATACATTGCTCACATAAAATGGAACTTCCCCATAAGGGAAAAAAAGATGAAACGAAATAACAGTAGTAAATAAAACACATTCCCTGAAGTCCTTCCCACTTGCAGGAGATGGATCACAATTTTGGCCCTGAGCTTCCCAGCAGTAAACATAAAGAGGAAAACTCAATTATATACATGATTCGCTAGTACCCAAGACTAAAATGACAAATTGTTACAGAAAAGCACAACTTCCTGGAATAAAGACCAGAAAGAAGTCACTTCTCTGAGTTTTACAAGCAAGATATGACATATTGTCATGAACAGCATCCCAAATACTATATTTACATTAAAGATGAGTTTTATAAGGTTCTTTCTTAAACCGTTAACACAATAATTAAGCATAAAATTGTGAAGGTCATATTTGAGGAAAAAACACAGTAAATAGGCTCTATGGTAATAGGAATGATTGAAGAATAACTGAAGGCACATAAAGAAGTGAGTAGGGGACCATGTATTCAAAATAATTACCTAATATATGGAATCCAGATGTTCCACGGGGCTTTTGACTAGGCACTCATGTAGAAATATGGCTGGCATTGCTTTCTGAGAGGCAAGAAACTCATACCAGGTTAAGCTGAAAGACAGGGCTTTCCTCAATCCCACAGAAAACTGTGGAATTATTTGAAATTACAAAATGGTGTACCACAAATACTTGCTTAACTTTCACCTGAAAAACTTACAGAGTAGAAGTTATAAAACATCTATTTCAGAAGTAACATACTGATCACAAAGCAACCACAGAACATCTAAACTATCAAAGCAGTTTAGAAATACTTCTCAAATTTTGGCAGTATAGCTTTGGAGGAAAAGGTAAATTTTCTCTATATGTGCCTTAACAAATTGTTGGTTAAAGCCAGTAAAATACAGAAAAAAATTTTCTAAAAATAATAACATTGGCTTTTGATTAGTTGATGTGAAATAGACAGCAGCACATATACACATTAGGTTCCCTAAATTATTCTTCAAGGGGGAAAAAAGAAAAAGCAAAAAAGGTTCAGAAATGTTGGTGGAAAGAAAGAAATGAAACCAGTAAGTAGTGGATGATAAGAAGAACCTGAAACCTTGGAAAATGAGTGTAGAACAACTCAGAAGCAAGGTATTTCTTTAAAATGGACAATAAAGCAAGAACTGTAACATAATAGGAGCTAAATCACACACTATGAACAGAATCTTTTCTAATATTAAAAAATTTAGTCTACTACACTGTATCTCATTCAAGGTTTCTGTAAAATGTATTATTTCTCTCTTGCAATGTCAACATATGTTTCTTTTTCTTTTTTTCTTTTGGTGCTGGGGATCGAACTCAGGGCCTTGTGCTTGCAAAGCAAGCACTCTTATCACTGAGTTAAATCCCCAACCCCAATATGTTTCTAAATAACTGCACTCTTATCACTGAGTTAAATCCCCAACCCCAATATGTTTCTAATGCACTTCACACAAGCTGAGTAACCACCAAGGCAAATACCGTAACTCCCCAACTTATGAACACATTCCATACCAGGCGAATACTTGTAAGTCAGATCCACGCGTAAGTTCAACAAAGTCAGTCTTAAACACCTTTGACACAAATATACAATGTAAAGCATTAGAAAACCAAATGCAAAGTCCATTCATAACTGTAAAAGTTTGCCACTCGAATGTTGGTAAATCAAAGACTTACTGTATGCTTACATGCTTTTTCCAAGAATGTTTGTGTTTTGGATATTTTAATGTTTCAAAGGTAAATATTACATCTAAACATGAGAAACATAAAACAATGAGGGTGTTTTTATACAGTTTTATGTATACATGCTTTGGGAAAGAAAGAAAAGAAAGGAGACACTACAAAAACCCTACACAAATGTCATGTCCTATCTTAGTGCCTTAAAGGAAACTGGAACAATCACTAGAGCTGCTGGTCTTCTCATCCCAAAAAGAAGTAGATGAGAGAAAGATTTTAATTATCAACAGAACCAAAGGTGCTGTTAAAAGGAGAACAGCTGACTCCACATTCCAAATGTCTCAGAAAAGATGAGAAGCCAGCACAAGTTTCAGAGCTCAGATTTCTTCCTCCTGATGTCAGCTGTACTGACAATAAGGCCCTAGATGAGGGCAATCACGTGACGGATGCCTCCAAACACTGCTTCATTGAAAAAGTACTGAGGTTTTGATATGAATGTTTATTAGTAAAGGCACAGGTTTATTTCCTTTCATTGTGAAATTATTTAATGCTTATGCTTTATGGTACACTATCTAATATAAAATCCCCTGTTGATACAATGGTTCCATGAGTGAACCGGTCTTCCTGTAGTGCTACAGACACAGATATTTCCTGATGGTACACCTCCCAACCCCCGTACACACATATCAGAAAGCAATGTATCAAAGGGGACATTCTGAGCAAGCCATTTCCCTCCTCCTGTTTATACAGTTATCCAAAGCACAGCCAAATCTAGACAATGAACCACACATGCCACCCATTTCCACTATCACATGCACCTGTTATTCACAGATGCTGCACTTGCTGTGCCTGATCTGATTGTGAAAATTAAGGATAAACTCTTTTTTTAGCTTACTGTGAGTAAATTCAAAGAGTCATAAAGATACTTTGGTTCACTTAAGACGACCACTCATCTAAGGAATACTTTAGAGTGAATTTGCAAATAAATTGGAGTTTATCATTTTGAAACGCGAATTCAATGTGGCTATATTCAGTTTTTTTTATATTTAAGGGCAAAAGGCCTCAAAAATACTTTAATACTCCTTTACAATGTTGATGCAAATTTGAGGACCAAAAAAACTGTGATTTTACAGACGCAATCGCTTCAAAGCTCATGGATCCTCAAAAAATATTTGAAATTATTTAGTTTTTGTTTTTTTTCCTAATGCTAGTGTGCTGGCAAAATTTATTGGTTCATCAAACTTTATAGTACAAGTATATGAATTTAGTTTTAATAAATTATCATTTTTGCATATATCAGTCAAAGCACAATGCCTAAATACTTGCAAACAAAATGCATTATTAATTTAATTGTCACAGCCTGTTTAGCTAAATTCTATTACTATTTGCCATAATATGCAATGCATTAGAGGGGAGAATCAAATTCAAAACATAAAAAATAAACTGATTATACTATCCTGGAGAAATTAAAGTACAGCAAGCTTGCAATATTATACTGAAGGCATTAATGTTTCAAACAGGTAGAAATATATTTAACTTAATTCGGGCAACGGCTATACCCAAACTGAGGGTTCAGCATGCTGATAGTTTCCTTGCTTCCTAAAACCACTAAAAGGAAGGAAGGAGGAGCCTTTTGGCATTTCTTGTGCTAGTTTACAGCACTTAAATTTTGGTCTCTCCAGTTACAGATGTATATTGGAAAATTATACTGCAGTTGAAGTCCTGGCATTCTGATTCAGTACTTCTATGTAATAAGAGTGCCAAATAAATAGACATTACAAACACATCTGAAACAAAGAATTTTTGGTAGGAAAATAAAAGGCATCTGGTTTAGAAGAACAGTGACACTCAGAATAGTTAAAAGGTAATGATCCAGAAGATGGGTGAGCTTTCCAATCTGAGATTCACTTTCTGATTTGGGGACAAAAATAGTGTCAGTGTCAGAGAAAAGCTTGCATTACTTGATAGGGGAGAAAGCCATTCAATTCTTCTGCAATAGTTTGGATTTGAAATGTCCTACAAAGGCCTATGTGCTCAGTGCAGCCTACGCCACTATCTGAGGGGTAGCAGAAATTTTAAGATGAGGGATCTAGGGGGAGGAAGACAGGTCACTGGGGCTGCACACTTGCAGGGAAAACTAGGACTCTGGCCCCTTTCTGTGTTTCTGTTTGTTTCCAAGATGCTGTGACGTAAATAGCCCTCCTCCGTGACACCCATGAAGTACTGTGTTGCCACAGCCCCAGAGCAGCAGGGCTAAGCAGCCATGGTTTGAAAACTCTGAAACCATGAGCAAAAATAAACTTTTCTTGCTCTTCAGGTGATTAATTTCAGGTATTTTCTCAAATTAATGGAAAGCTAAGAAACTTTCCCTAGCTTTTTAAAATCAACTCCTTTTATGTACTTGTGACTGAAATGAGTGAAAGAAAAGTGACTTGGATGCGAAGAAAAAGGTAAATGAAAAAAACTGTATGGTTTTCAAACTCATATCATAATATATGGGAAATATCTACTGTTTTATAAGCAATAAATCTGTGATTTTCAAATTCACATCATAATATACAGGGAATATTTACTATTTTAAAGAGGCATGTGTGTCTATATATTATATTCACATGTGTGTATATGTGAGCACGTACAGATATTATAGATACATAGATATAGATGTGGAGAAGATATGACATGAATTGCTCATATGAGTTTTTTTTAATCTGGACACAAAACAATATGTAGAAACACATCAAATATATTTAATTTCTAAATAAAAATCAAAAGAATATACTTGAGCTCAAAATATGTATTATTTCAAGGTATAGTAATGTTTTCTTGTTATTATCTAATCCGGATGTTTTTATTCAAATTTATTTTGCAACTAGTCTGAAAATACCAATAATGTTGCCAGTTCCCCAATGGCAATAATATTTATTAGTTATGAGACATGAATAAATTATTATTGTATTTTTATGGTTCTTACTCCTTAGATCTGTAAAATGGGAATAATATATTGATTAATAAGGTCATACACGGTTAACTGAGATAATGCATATGAATAATAGAAATACAATAATTAAAAGTATGCTTTGTTTCTACTTAAACACACATGAAACATACTTTTGACAAGTCCCAAATTACTCTTTAAAAATAAAGAATTTTTTTTTACAATTTCAGGACTCAATTCATTCACAATTCACCCATGATGCATTCATTCTAGCTATAATTATTAAATATGATGATATGAAGAAAAATATGGGAAACTCAAATTATGGGAACAAAAGAGACATATCTAGTCTAACATTTTGACACAGTGTAAATCTATGTCCATATTACAATGCTAATAAAACCAGTACTCCTTGAGTAGAAAAGTCAAGTTGAAGTCCTCATAAACAAAAACAAAATAGAGTAAGAGCATTTCAAAATTTTAACACAGCTATTAAAAACAGTTGAACAGGCCTCAATCTTCAGAGTGTTACAATGTGCTTCATTATCAATATTTTAATAATCGTATTAAAAAAATCAAAGTTTCCAGAAGTGTCTGTAGAATTACGATGCTATCTGGAGGATCTGAGGGAAGCTGAAACTCTGCCTTGTCTTGAAGGAAGGTGACAGAGCTCACACTAGTTCTGATTAAGCTCTACATTACAAAGACTTAAAATTTTCAAAAGTAGCCATGCTCACCTGGTAGCTGACACTGCTATATTTCAGTTCACCTAATATAATTAAGTCTATGTGATGAAGCTAATTATGATACAGTAGCAAGAAAAAGAAAACCTGGCAGTTGATGACATAATAATTGTAGTGTTATTTTTCATGACATGGCAACTGTAGTATTATTTGGGAAAAGACACAAGATATAGTTCTTTTTTAATATCAGCAATGTTTAACTCTGCAGAAAGAATTTTAAAATGTTACTTTAAAACTTCAAAATAAAAATACAGAAAAAATAGAAAGGTAAGTTTTATATATTTACTTTAGCATGTACTAGTGCATTCACAGAGGTCAATTCCATCCAATTTAACTCTTCTACTGTTTCAAGATCTTTTCAAAACCCTCAAAATCTTTTTTACTGTAATTTTTAAAATTAATATGTGCCATTACAATTTTCTTAGAAAATGACAAAAAATATGATATTCAGCAACAAGAGTATCACAAATGCAAAACAAGGTGAACTGACTGGATAAAAATTCTAGAAGGCCATTAAACAAAGCTTAAAATGAAAATGTAATTTCATTTGTCAAATAAAACATATATGTATATATGGATGGAAATTACCTTTCTTTTGGTGTGCCAACTCCATGTTTGCCTAGTAGATGAGTGTTTAAATGCTTCTTCATTACAAAAGCAACCCTAAAAAATAAATGAAAGTGATTACAGAGCTTAAACTTGACTCTGGTAGAAAATGGTATATAATATATTTAAAGAGAATACTTATATATGTATATACAAAGAAAGCATAAAATATGCATTACAATGGCACTCTTCTTAAACAAAACACCTACACATGGATTAAATATAATTTTTGGAAAGCAAAAGAAATTACTACATCTAAACTAACTCATTTTCTTACTTGGGTATACTCACAGTGACCAAAAGATCAAAACAATGACTGCAGCTCTTTAGTCTCTGCCTCCACTGTCAGTGGGTATAAAAGCTAAAGCAGTACTTCAACAGAACGTGCGCTGGCCCCTAGCCCATTTCATACTTCAATCACAAAATGAGTTCGAGAAAATGTCATTGTATTAAATATTTAAAGGACTATAAAAGAGTAAATGAATAGCTTTCCTGAAGCTTCCTCAAAAACAGGGTAATGATTTGAAGACAGATTTTTTAAATGATACAAATGTTTACTGTATCTGTAGTTCAAAAGAAAAACCTCTGCTTTAGTGCCAAGAAAACATCAATAACTAAAACAAACAAAAAGTATTACCTGACATACTATCTTATTTTACACACAAATCAGCTCACTTTAATTCAATACTGCTGACATAAATATGAAATGGACAGAAATCAGCAACCAGCATATTGTGTACTATTCTTCCACTGAACACAGTACAACATCAATTTAATTACATCATGTGATTATTTAAAACAGTTTAGATCTCATTCAGAAACATCAGACTAAAATGGCTCTCTTGATAAGTGGGAAAAAAATTTACTGTTGTAACTTTCAGTGTAAAAGGGGTTGCAAACATTTTTGTTAATTATGTATTACAGCTGTCCTTCATAAAGTTAATTACTAATAGCTGAAAGGCAACAGAATCTATTTGCATATGTACATGAAAGGCATGACATATGCAAAAATATGATTTTAATTAGCATTCTATGATATGAAGGGCTACAAATCAAATTGGCATGTTATAAGATTCTTAACATTAAACACTGAATTCATCTGGACATGTTTGCGCAAATGAGTAACACAAGACTGTAAAGCACCATGGTCACAGAGAGACCTGAGATAAACCAAGAACAAAATAATTTCTAAAACTGAATGTTTCTTTTCTTTTCATATCTAGTTTATTTTGCTTATTTTCTTATCATATGAGGAAATCTTGGCTTTAAGGCAAAAATAATATACATGCATTTTTAAATGACTGTTACTTCATCACTCAAATAATATAGTTGCATACAATGATAATAATATTAATTCCTTTTTATTTATTAGGCAATAAAAAATAACAATACACTATGACTATAAATAACTGGTCATGCCATCAATCATTAAAATGGAAAGATAATTATTACATTTAAAGAACCAAACTGTGATAATATTAAATGTTGAGCAAAAAATAACAGTATACAAGCTATTCTGTAATTGTTTCTGCTTGATGTGGACAAAATAAATAACATTTTTCATTTCCTTAAAAAAGAATACAGTAATAACAACAGTCCATTTAAGTCATAACTTCCCTACTGTCCTCCATTTTCCTATAATTAAAAAAACATAAAGCTAATAGCAAAGAGCAAAGGTTAAAAACCCAAAGTTGCAAAGCACAGCTTATTTACATGACCTAGTACAATTTAAGGCATCTGAACTCAGAAACCTTACTGCAGTTTTTAATAGAAAAATATTTTATTAATTAAGATATATAAGATTAAGGAATTCAACCAAAAATATCACATAGCACAGAAAAACAAATTAAATAGGGCTGGGCGTAATAAACTTTTCTAACATCTGCTGAATGTTGCTAACACTAAATATTTAGAGAAACAACATTTCTTATTATGATAGAAAAATGGGGAAAGTTTATAATATGAAAACAAATCGTTTTTCTTCAAATACAAAATGTTCATCTACAATTTGCTATAAGTACTGATTCTTTATATTTGGCGTCAAGTACAAGTAGTGCATAAGTCTCAATATCATCCTTAGTCAAATTCAATAGAAGCATGACTAACATAAAATTGCAAACCTATATAAAGATAATATTGCCAGCAATATGTGATTACTGAATGGAACCTATCTTTCAGTGCCATTGAAAATTAGCTGTAAACATATATTTTTTAAATTAATAATCAACATACCACCAGAAACCCAACAAAATAACCCCTAAAAGAAAAGCTTTCAAAAACTGAAATGTCTTGCTCACATGAAATACTCATTCCTTTATATTGTCATCTTCTCTCTCAGCATATTGGCTGATCACGTACTATGTGACAGCCATAAGTGGATTCTGCATCTGAATGGAAAATCAGACATCAAAATATGTGTTTCAGGAGCTTCCATGCTACAATAAAAGCTAAACAACAGATCAAGTATACTAGCAAGATTCCTTGTTCATAGACTCTGTAAATCATTCATGGATCTATACAAGTCACAAACTAATGAAGGATTTGATATTATGTAATGAGCAGTTCTAGGCAGCTCTGGTGTATAGGTGAGCAAACAATAGATTCTACCCTCAGGAAATACAAATACTGAAAAGGGATACAGGGAACAAGCCAAGGGTAGGAAAATATAAAAATGTTAAATAGTGGTAAGTGGTAGGACAAGGAGGCAGTTGGAATTGTACTTTAGGAAGAGACAGGAATGTGACTTGTGTCAAAGAGGGTGAAGGTGCTGGCCATGGAAATAAATGGAGAACAGGGATCCCAGCAGGAGGAAGGGCAGCACAGACACCTGCAGGTGGGGCAATCGGATCATATCACTTTGTTGTGCAAGCATGGAGCTGTAGCAGCGTAAAGAGGAAAACGATTCGAAGAAGTGAGAGAGAGAGAGAGAGAGAGAGAGAGAGAGAGAGAGAGTGCTGGCCACAGACCATGTAGGTAAGTCATATTCCTATAAGTCATAGCAGCCTTGGCTTTTATTTTGACGAGAAAAGCCATCATGGGCATCTGAATGGAGAAGTGACTCTTCCAGCCTACACTGTAATAGGATGCCTCTGGCACAGACAGAAAGAGATAGGTCACTTAACTGTCTCTTGTAATAAGCCAGGCAAATACAGCAGTGGAGAAGATAACTGGACAGCAGTAGAAGCTGTGTTTGTAACTAAAGATAATCATATTTCCATATCCACTACATGTGGAGTCTGACAGAGAGAGGTCAAAGAAAACACCAGTGTCTGGCTTGGGAGGGAATGAGTTGGTTTGAAAGAGAAGAACAGAAGGAGAGATGTTCAATGAGAAATCACACTGGACATGGGAAAAACAGACAACCAGGAGGCTGACTCTCCTGGGCAAGGGCCAGACTTGACTTAGCAATGTACTTACTGAACGTATTTATCTGCTAATGGCCTGACCAACTGAAGGGACACCCTTAAATTATTATTATTTTTATTATTATTAATTTTTTTTGGTGCTGGGGATCGAACTCAGGACCTTGTGCTTGCAAGACAAGCACTCTAACCACTGAGCTAAATATTCAACCCCTATTTTTTTACAGTTCTAAAAATATGATTGGTTGATTGATTTGCAATTATCTGTAATTTTTTGAAATAGCCTCATTTAAAATGAAGTTTGATGTCAAAAGAGCAGTGCACTAGTAACATTTATATTCTACTTGCCAATAAATCAACAATTTAACATTTATTTCAATATAGTCTTCCTATACTACATATGATTAAAATTTTCTTCTTTTAGTTCTTTAGGTTTTAACATGTAAAATAATTTCAATTTAAGAGTTATGGACAATTATCTAACTGATCTATTAAAGTAAATATATACAATACCATAAATACACAAGAACAAATGTGAGAAGGAACAAAATTCCAGAACCATGACAGGCTGGCATCTCCTCACTCACATGTGAGTGTAAGGTAGTGTGTCTGCTGCAGAGGCCACAAATCAAGTGTGCATAGGGAATTTCTCTCTTGGCACAGGCAGAAAGTGACACTGCAGTAGGATGCCCTCCTGAGACCTGGCTACCTTTATTTCTGTTCCCCATATCTTTCAGAAAGGCAAAAGAGATATAGCTTCTAACTGCCTGGAAATTTTCTGATGAAAAGTCAATTCAGATCCCCAAAACTAAAGTATTTGTTCTTCGAAGTTCATCTAAATGGACTAACAAGTTAGTAGCTGTGGAAATACACAACTGTGCTGCACATGGTCAAATCCCTGTCGCTGCAGCCCTACTGATCATCCTGTCCTTAGCTACCCATATCTCCCAAATATTCTTCTTCTACAACAATGTCAGAACATAGATGTCATGCATAAAAAGCTGATTGAATTCCACAATCACAGAATCGACAGTTTCTATATCTGATAAAAAAAGAGAACAAGCCCACAGGCACAAAAATTATCTGGCAAAAGCCACTGGACAAATAGGAAAACCAAAGTATGTAACACCAAAAACACTTCTTGCCTTCTACTTGTTTACCTGAGCTAACTTCTTACACTGCACTGATCAGAGCCACATCTGTGCCCCCATTAAAAGTGAGACAGTAGACTACATCCTGGCTCTGCCATTCTACTGGGCATCACTGAGGACATTAAGTACAATCTCAGAGTCCAGGTTCTTTCAGACAAAAGAATGACCAAAAAATATATTTCATAGGAGTTTTGTCAGAATTAAAGAAAATAATTCTACAAGTACACGCAGCATAGGGGGCAGCTTATGAGAGATAGATATTAACACAACATCAGCACTGCTCTCATCAAAACCTTGTGAGTGATTGAGTTACATCTCAGAATAAAGACACACGGTCAACTCCAAAAAGCCTTCATTTCTCTTGGTTGTGTGTGAGGATGCATAACATCTGAAATGAAATTTCAGTTCATATATGTAAGATTACCTATAAAATCCAGATGCAAAGACCTGACCAATATGCCCTTCAGAAAAAAGTAGTCCCCACATGAAGACCATTTATCTACTATATGAACAAATAAAATACCTACATCTGCTTAAATCACTTCTCAAAATATAAGTGGGACAGGGGGCTGGGGATTTAGCTCAGTGACTGGAGTGCTTGCCTTGCAAGCACAAGGGCCTGAGTTCGATCCCCGGCACCACAAAAAAAAAAAAAAAAAAAAAAAAAAAAAAAAAAAAAAAAAAATATATATATGTGGGACAAAAAAGCACTCCAAAATTATGCAATTGCAACCAGCAAATAATGAACCTTCGCACACAAATGTGTTATAAGGGGAAACATCACTGATTACCCAGTCATGTATGCTGATATCTACCATGAGTCCCAAGAAGTGAGAGGAGATGTGAATACATTTTCAGAGCTTACTGGACCCCTAAATATTTTTGTCATGGAAAATGCATATAAATACAATACAACTTCAGGGCACAATTTAGAAAACACTTAACTTAGTTGATTTGGGTGCTATAACAAAATAGTGTTGACTAAGTAATTTTGAAGAACAAGAATAAATTGCACATAGTTCAGGAAGCAAGGAGGTCCAGAGTCAAGGAGCCAAATGATTCAGTGTCTGATGAGCACAAATTCCTCACAGATGGTACCTTCTATGTGTCCTCATCTGATAGAAGGTACAACCAGATTCCCTCAAGGGCCTTTTATGAAGGCACTAATCCCTTTCATGAGGGAAGAACTCTCATGATCAAATCAGATTCCAAAGGTCCCACCCTCTTAATATTACTACATTGCAGATTAAGCATTAGTAAGGGCCATGAACTAAAAAATGCAGGTGGCTTAAGAAGCTAAAAAGAGCAAAGAGTCTTCCTTAAAGTCTCTAAAAGGCAAGGCGGTTGCACATGCAAACACATTCCTATAAATACATTCCATTTTACCTATACTAGGAAAACTGCATTAAGTGTAAATGCACTGTTTACTATTGCTTTCTTAAACTCTGTAATAACTTGACTTCTAATGCTAGTTCATTTCTGATCACGTCCTCAACTTTTTTTTTTCTTTTTCTTCTTTTTCTTTGGAGACAGGGTCTCACTAAGTAGTTCAGGCTCCTGTTGAACTCGCTGTTTAGCCCAGGGTGTCCTCAAACTCACAGCAATCCTCCCTTCCTGCCCTCAGCTTCCCAAGTGCTGCAATTACAGGCATGTGCCACCTTGCCCAGCTAACTACTGTCAATTCTTGACCCTCCTCTCATCCTGTAAGAATGATACTTTTTTCATATACATTCTCACTTCACAGGTAAAATTCATCTGTTGAGCTGCAAGCATAATCTCTTTGTGCATGACTCTAAAATATGTATCTCTACCCAAGGGCTTTCCAGGGCAATTATTCCTGTCCAAATTGATGATACCGTAGAACACGTCCAACACTCAGCCACGCTAGTTCTTCACTAATGATCTCTTGTAGAATTCCTAATTCCATCAATTGTACCACCTTCCCAATTTAATAATCTTATCTTCATGTCCATAAGTCATTAATTGGTTCTTTGAGATTTTTTCCCTATCAAGACTTTGCCCTTCTTTTTCTACTTTAGTTCAAACCATTATGATCAAGCACCATACCTTCGAAGTGCTTTCCACTCCAATTCCTCCCATATTCCACCTACACACAATCTTTTATCAATATATTCATACTGTACCTCAGCTTATAAACGTTTTATAATTCCTTTCTGAATTGGATAAAGCATCAAATAGTGAGTAAGAAAATAATGGGTCTCAAAAGTCATACTGAACAAGTTATTTCAAATTCAGGAAAATACCGTCAAAAGAGAATCTGAAATGATGGCAAAAAAGTTACTTTCCAACTAAAATATGAGAACAACTAAATGTTCAATAACAGTGGCACAACTGTGGTAGAATATTACATACTATTTTCAAGTACAGAAAATTGTTTACGATCAATTAGATTTTGAAAGTGCGAAAATATTACATACAATATCATCTCACTTATGTGGCATTATTTGTACTTTTTATTCTGACATGTATGCATACAGACACATGTAAACTAAAGCAAATGGTATCCAAATTTGCTGACATGGGATTTTGTTTTATATGGATTATAGGCTTGTTTTTCTATACTAAGTAGCATTTTTAATTCAGTAAGTGCAAAACATAGTATAATGCTTTAGAGTTTCCACAGCATTTTTGTCTCCTCAATGATTCCTCACAACCACTTGAGTACCCAGGACAGGCATTACCAGTTCATCCTTCGGGAGGAGAGAAGTGGGGCTCAGACAAGATAAGTGACTTTGACTTTTTCAAGAAAATGTGGTAAAGTAGCTGAAAATGCAAAAATAGGATTCGTGCCTGGTGACCTTTATAAACAGCATTCCAACCAAGTGACTAATGAAAGATTATAGCCTCATGCAAAATAATAAAAAAGAAAATACTACAGAAAGTGTTCACAAATAAAACCATTAGACTATGTTAACTATGTTTTTAAATGAATATGAATTTGTCAAACTAATAAATGACAAATCTAGCAATTAACAGAGATTAGAGATATAAAAGCATTCACAAGGTTCTGAAAGCACATGTAATATTTAGAAAGAAAATACTTATCATATGACCCGTGAAACAAGTTAGACAAAAACAAACAAAAATAATGATTATAAAGAATTACATTTAAAAATAAGTAAAATGATCATCAGTTCTAAAACAGCAGCCAACTGAGATAGACTGCACTGATTTTAATATAAAGAATATGAGATAAAATAGGTATTCTATCTTCAAAATGTTAGAAATCAAGGACATGTTATGATTGTTAAAATGTGAAATATTTTGTGCAGTACAATATAAAACAAAACCTAAATGAAATGCTAAAGACTTCACCTATATAATGTATAAAACAAAATATATATATATCATTCCAAATATATTTGTAACTAAAATCTCATTATACTATTAACCATGACTTCAAGAATGATTTTTCCCATCCATTTCTCATACATACGAATGAGACTATTATCTTAAATGAATGATACAGAAAAAACCTGAAATTCAAAGGTATTCAAATCAATGAAATATATTACGTTGTAAATAAATGGGAAAAGTATGATTATATGAGATCTGTTCACTTCAAAATTAAGAAATTAACAGTGTCAAGTAACACTCAAAATTGTATTTCTCAATTCTTTTATAAAATCAATGCCTGCCCAAAATAATTATGTCTTTAATTGTTTCTCAGGAGTCTGGCACACATCCTATAATGCTATCGTGCTTTTGTTTATAATTATGACAAAGTCCACCACAACTGCCATGTTTGCTGTTTTTAGTATGCAGACATAGCTCACCTTTTTTTAATTTATTTATCTATTTATTTATTTTGACCAAGAACATGTATTGGTACATTGTATACATAATGATCATAATCAACATGGTGATTTTGTACCTGTACATGATGTATCTTGGTTTTACCCCCTCTTCCCTTCCCCTCCCTTCCATTCATCCACCCTTCTCTATTTCCAACAAGTTTATTTACATTTTTTCATTTTTTTCCCTTTCATCTTACTTTCCTTTTAACCTTCCTTCTTTATCCCCCTTTTCCCTATCTAGTTCTCCTCTCTTTTGAATACTATCTTTATATATATATATATATATATATATATATATATATATATATATATATATATATATATATAAAATACCTATTATACCCCTTTATCCTTATTTACACTTATGGTTCACCTATATAATGCATAAAACAAAAAATATATATATCATTCCAAATATATTGTAACTAAAATCCCATTTTAATTTAATGATGGCCCATATGAAAATTGTTCCTAATCTCAGAACTGTAAAAAATAGTATACCTCAGGCAACCCACTCGGGTCCCCTCCTGTCTCTCAGGAGCTCTCTTTCTCTCTCCCAATAAAATTCCTACTCTTAACCTCCTTTGTTCCTTAGAATTCATTCTTCGACTTCAGGGAACACAAACTCAGCATCATTTTGACACACATTGTCCCTTGAAGGGTGGGCTCGTTGGCAACCCACTCAGGTCCCCTCCTGTCTCTCAGGAGCTCTTTTTCTCTCTCCCAATAAAATTCCTACTCTTAAAAAAAAAAAAAGTATACCTCAACATTATAGCTCTTAACTATATGTTGTAGACTTCCAAATATTAACCACATCCTAAATAATAATGTAAACAATCATATATTAGGGCTATTTGGGGTTTTGTTTGTTTTCTGTTTTTGTTCATTTGTTTGACTGAGACAAAGTCTCATTATATTATCCAGGATGGCCTCAAAGTCCTGAGCCTCCTACAGACCAATCATTTGTTTTTATATTTGATTTGATTTACAAAGCTTTCTGGGATCGTTATGTGTACCAATTCATTTAACTCTAACACATTCCATTTTACAGACTGAAAACTCTGAGGTACATACACATTAAATAGCTCCCCAAATGTAGCACACTTAGGGGGTGGCAGTCAGGAATTGAGACGAGAAACTGTACTAGATCACTAAACTGTCCTGTCTGTCTCCACCTTATGAATTACAATTCACACAAGGCCTCATGTCAAGTGTCTGCTGCAATGTTCTCCTGTTGATAATGCGATGATGATGATGTTAACTACAGTCATTTGCCAAAATAACTAAGGAAACCAATCAAAGGAAGTGTATTTTATTTGTGAATTCAAAAGTGTATGTAAAAAGCATAAAGCAAGTGTCTAATGTAGGTCCTACCAAGGTACTTTGGTTAGGCTCATAACAATGTCATGTAAGATAAAATTATATTATTGATACCTCAATTGTTTCAAAAACTACAATAAATTTAGTAAACAACTACATTCACACTAACCTATGAAATAAAGATTTCTCAAGACAATGAAATCCCAAGAAAAGGAATTAAAAACAAATGATGTTAGATATATTTGTGAATTGTTATAGCATCACATAAATGAAAGGAAAGATGATCCAAAAAAAAATTGATCATAAGCCACAGTCATTAAAAACGTTCCAAAAGAGTTTAATAGAGAGCCCTTTGTCTAGTGCTATCGCAACTTCTTTTTTTTTTTTTTTTTTTTTTTTGGTGCTGGGGATCGAACTCAGGGCCTCATGCTTGCAAGGCAAGCGCTCTAACCACTGAGCTAAATCCCCAACCCACAACTTCTCTTATGATGGTGGCAAAACAATAATGGTGCACATATCTGGTAATGTTAGATATTATCCTGAGAATGCAAAGTGATTACATGGT
>PVJO010029252.1:0-17078 GCA_004026905.1 Hystrix cristata | reverse complement strand
TGTGCTTGTAAGGCAAGCACTCTAACCACTGAGCTAAATCCCCAGCCCCTGTGTCACTCTTAATAAAGCCAACAGGTACAAAACAGCTGGATAGGGCACAGGTCCTAAAATAAGCTAAAAGTTAGGACTTAAATAAGTTAACACATCAAAGGGCCCAAATAATTAAACAAACTGACCATCAAGGGCTAATAAAATACAAAAGACAAAAAACAGGTCCTTAACCAAATAAAAGAGACCTTTTAAAAAATAAAACACAAACAAAACCACTTGCTTTCCAAACATTGAAGGCCTACCAGGAGCATCCCCGCTGTCACACACAGATCCTCAAAACAATATAAAAGGCCAATAGACTTAAACATCCACCTCACAAAACACCTGGCTCCGACTAGCACTAGCAGAGAGCTTCTCTTTTATTCTGCTGTTGGCTGTTTTGTTGGCTTCAATCTTCATTGCCCCAAAACTAAGACCCAAAAGCTAGAGGAATCCAGTTACATCTTTGGAGCCCAACATGGGGCATCCTCTTTTCTGTGAAAAGGTAAGTGTGGTGGAATGGCCTAACATACATGTATAATCTTTGTGTATCCCTTATAGAACTCTAAGTAACAGTGGTTACTCTGCCAGCTCTTGGAGTTAAACACTGTAACAGCAGCTGCCACTTTTTCTTTTTTTTGGTGCTGAGGATCGAACGCAGGGTCTTGTGCTTGCAAGGCAAGCACGCTAACCACTGAGCTAAATCCCCAGCCCCACTGAGCTACATCCCCAGCCCCGCAGCTGACACTCTTAAAGCAGAAGACAGGTTCCCTAGCACCAGCACCTTCCAGTTAAGTGGATTTGTTGGCCAGACAGGAGTTAGATCTCTGGTTGTGAGAACCAGTGAAACTGAGAGGGCTACTGAGGGGCGACTTCTCAGAGGGCACCCAAGGGCTCCTCAGTGGAAGCCGTGTCCCGACAGCCTGACTGATAACCAGCAGAGAAGTCTCTTGTCTAATGTCTCCACCTGCACTCCTCAGTAAGGGGAGAGGCAGGACTCTGCCAGGGACCCCCTGGGATCCTCTGTTCCAGAGTGACCCGAGGTGACACTGTCAGAGTCCTCTCTTAAGCCCCCATGAAGAGTTGAGCTACCGGTTTAAAATTTCTCTCTCTGCCAATATTAAGACAGACCCCTTCTTCAGATACATCTTGATACATTTATGTGGCTGGAAACAAAACATAATAATCTTCCAGATCCCCTGAAAAAGTTTTGCTAGGACAAAGGTCTAAGTTAAGAGATCCCCCCACCCAGGTTTTTTTCCATTCTAACTCACTGGGAGTTAGCTTTAAAACTCCTGGGCTCCTATACCACCCTCTTTGAACAAAAGCAAAATGGCATCACTGCCTCTTTCTCCGGGAGATTGGGCTGAGGTAGCTTGCACAAACTGTTTGTCTTAACACAGGAGAACAGCTACCAGAGGGGTGACTGCACTTGTGCCTTAAGTATGCTGAAGGTGAAAAAAAAGCCTTTAGCTAAGTATGAGCCGAAGAGGGTTACAGGATCAAGGGAAAGGGGCACAGGTACTGCTGGCCATTTCTAGAGCACCCCCAGCCTGCCATCGCTGGCCCTGGACAGGGTAAAACTAAGAGAGGCCTTAGGAAGGAAAATTAAACATCAAGGCGAAATAAAGCCTCGAAGGACCTATGAGTTCCCCATTTTTGAAAATACATACTTAGCTCCAAAAATCATCACCTAGCCTCTTTCCACACCCAAGCCTGGCCTGAACAGTTCTGGCTACCAGCTGTGGCTATCAAAACCACAGAGGGCTCAAAAAGCCTGCAAGGCCATTTCAAGATTAAGGCACACTATTATCTTAATTCTTCTTTAAACAGTCTGTGTCTTCACAGTATGAAGAGGTTTTTCTCTCTTATTTCCTTACTGGTGTTAACTTATTACAAGTGCTGTCTACGCTAATTGGTCACTCCCCAAAGTTCTGGCTAGTTAATTCATAATGAACCTATGAAAGATTATCATAGCTATAGCTCAACATGGCCAATATTTCTTTCTTTTTTTTCATAAAATATATAGTGGCTTATTTAGATGGTTTTAAATGATTTCATTGTGGAGTTCAGGACAACTGAAGCAAACATCCAGTGTCTTCTCAAGTGGAATAATCTTATTGCTAGGCGATGGCTTTGGCCTCAGGTAGGAAGCCTCCAGGCTTTTCTCAGCTGTTGCTGTGTTTGTACTAACGATTCTAAGTACTTGATGGTAACAGTTTTAAAATCCTTCACTAGTTCTTTCTTAAATCTTCCCACTTCTTTTCGAATTGTTTTAGAGATCTGTTCAAAATCTCTTTCTCCTTGTACTTTGGTCCCCCACTCTCTTATTTCATTTTTAGCTTGCTGTATTTTATCTGGTTTGTTAGCGATTGTCGTTTTCGCCTGAGTTTCATGCTTTTTGAGCAAAGTAATTTGAGCATCTTCCCGTTTTTGCCAGCACTTCATTTGATGGTCAAACACACCTTTCACTGCAGAAATAAGATGAATGTAGTCACTAAGTAGTTCTGAAAACTTATAAAAGTCAGCAAAAGCTTGTTCATGGTGTAGCTGGTCTATTTTCCACTTCTGCAGTCTGAGACAAAGCTCTAGATAAAGCAATATGATTCTTGGAATTACCTAACATGGCAGGACTTTTAGCAAAAGCAGCTGTACTGGCTGGAAGTTCTTTTCTATGACAGACCAAGGCTTCATCACTGGCATGAAGTTTCCTAACTTGCTGGTCTAGATTCTCAAATTGCTGCTGCTTTTCTTCAAGTGATGCATCCAATGCATTCATCTCAATCGTCATTTTGTTGACAGCGTCTGCAGCCTTGTTCACCATTTGCAACATTCCTGCTCCACTCAGAGCCTGTGTATTAACTGCTCTAGGCAGCTCTCAACTTTCCAAGAATTGCCTTAAATCAGGATCCTGTACTAAAGTTGGATGTTTTACTGTTCTTTGAAGATACCTTTCAAGAGCTAATCTTCATTTTTCTACAAACTCAGTGGATGATGAATCTTCTTTACCTACTTTGACCTTGGTCATAGCTCCTATATTCTTCTGGAGCTGGTGGCACAATATAACCAACATGTAAATACTTGCTTGATAATTTGCTATGCAAGTTAAGAAAGTCACTGAATCTTCTTTTAACCAAAAATTCACTCTTACTGAACATAGAAGGAGAAGTCTTTGTTGTTACTCTATATGCCATGTAAGCATTCACGCCATCTCCAACTTTCTCTGGATCTGACACACCATTTTCTACCTCAAAAGATCTCCATTTGCTGCTTCTTCCATCTCTTCTCTGGATCTGTCAAAGATCACAGGAGCCGACATACTCTTCGATTCATTTCTAGGAGCAGTGAGTGTAGTAAGGGTGACAGGCGTGACGGCAAGAGGGGGTCTGAGGACAGGATAGGTTCCCTTTCTGGACTGTCCAAAGAAACTTCTTCTGCAAAAAGATCTTCTCTGTCCTCATCTAGTACAACTTCTGAGGATTTGGGGCCGCTGGAGTTTGCACTAATAGCCTCTGTAGGGAGACTAGCTGGTTCTGGAGATGATGGGCTTGACTCCAGGGCAGAGACAGTGTGGGTGAGCAGGCCCTCTCCGCCCTCCAGCTCTTCAGAGTCCGTCCCCCAGCGGAGGAAGTTCCCTCTTGGCCACCGTCCTCGCTCGCCCGGACGACTGAATGTGGCCAGTATCTCTAAGTGTATACTCAGATCTAAAAATAATTGTTTGTGTGGTTGTATTATTTGTTCATTTGTTTAAACTGAATACAGTACTTAAAGTTGTTTTGTTAAAACTTTCTGAGCTGATATCAATTTTATTTTTCCTTTTATTTTTTCCTCTGGCTCATTCGGCCTCTCACGAAAATACTGGTTATCAAGATTTTTTAAAAATAGCTAAGTCCACTTCAAAAGTTACAGGTTGAGGGTTAAGAGACTTTGAACTCAAATAGTGCCTACATAGAAAAGCTTTAGAGTTTGAGAGTATAAAAGTTATGTAGGATTTAAACTAATGTGTATGTATCTCTATGTGAATATTCAAATATATGTTCTACTTAGGTTGCCGTATAGACAAGCAGACACTCACGATACTGGTTCAAATGCTCGTGGTTCATGTAGCTTAACATAGACTAATATAAATCAGTTGATAAAAATAAAGATATTTTAAAGATTGGTGACATGTTTCCAGCCAGGTTGTTAGATAACCAAGATAATGTAAAAAATTGGTTTTATACATGCGATGTCTACTGTTGTCTGTGTACACTAATTCAAGAGTCTTTCCTAGGTCAAAGATAATATATAAATAGTTTAAAGTGTTAACTGTTATGATGAGTCATCTAAAACAATTGTTAAGATAACTAAGGGGAGACTCATTAGACTTGGGGAACTGTTAGACAGAACTCCCCTCTGTGGCTCAAAAGACAGCTGCCTGGACCAAAATGTGTCCGGTTTCTCCACTGATGAGTGGCTTGGGCAGTTTTCCCAGGACCTCATGATGCCACAGCCCAATGGTTAGGAAATAAATTATTGTAATATACTTCGGTTGGTTATAAGTAAAAGGTTAAGCTTTCTATGTCTAAAATAATACAATTTTCTTACTAAAAGATGCTTTTGGTTAAACTTACAAAACTAGATTTAAAAACAAGGGTTTTATTATTATATATACTTAACTTTTGGTGTTTTCCATTGTTAAACTTTTGGTTACTAAAATTGAGCTTTAAAGGATAAATGAAATGGTGGCTTATAAAATGTTTTTGGTAACCAGTTTATGATGGGGTTAAATAAATAATTATTATCTTAGTTTATGAAATAACTTATTTTATATATATAATATATAACTTATATAATATATATGATATGCTATAAGTCTGAGCTTTAAAGTTAAACTTACGGAGTAAAAACTTTTTTTGGTGCTGGGGATCGAACTTGGGGCCTTGTGCTTTCCAGGCAAGCACTCTAACCACTGAGCTAAATCCCCAGCCCCCAAATTACATAAGTTTAATACATACAAAGTGACTAATGGGCAGTCTCTCTTATACTATGTATGTCTAATTCTTAAACATATAATATTATTATAGGCAGCTAAATTAGATAGAAAGTAATATACAATCCGAGAGGGACTGGGCTCTCAAGGAAATCAGCAGAAAAATAAAGAGATCAGAATTGTGACTGGAGGCACATCTGAAGAAGAGCAGGACTCAAGATGAAGAAGAGATGGCCAGGCCTGCATGCCTTCCTGAGGTGTACACAGAAACAGGGAATTACACTGTAATCAGCACCACCTGGCCCAGGAAGTTCAGCTCAGCATCGGTCGCCCAGGAGGGTGGCCAGAGCCTGTGGACAGTCCCTTCCCTTTCCAGGCACCCTTGCTACGTGAGCCTCATGCCCTGTCTTCCTCGTGAGTATTTTTACCCTCTGGCTGTTGTTCATAACTTCACAACAATAGCAGCAGAATTCTACTGAGCATCTTCTCCCCATCGAACTATAACCCCACAGCAATGCTGCCTTTCTGGTTTTCTATGAAGCAAAGTTCTGTTTGCTGGTGTGTACTGATGTCAAGCCCAACATGATTACATTTGCATTTTTCAGAAGCCAACCCATCCCGGAGCTTCTCACACCAGTGCAGGCGATTCAGCTTCTGGAAATCTTGCCTTTCTTTGCTGACCTTCATATGTTGAGATTTTTTAAATATATAAGTAAAATAATATACAAAACTGGGGAACTGAGTCATTATCTGTCCGATATAGAGAATCCAATAGAGACAAACCGTATTGGATGCTGAATAGTAAAGAAAAATGTACAGTGGAGAAACAACCTTGAGAAAGTTTCATCTTACAGTTTGCTTTCTGCAAACTGTAAAGCACGGTCCCTTTACTGCTTCAGAGCCTGGTGTGGAAGAAGTTTAGCACAGATTGGTCTCTCACTCCTTCTCTGCTACTGTGAAGTCTTTGCGTGGGTTTCTTAACCCCTCTGTGCCTCAGTTTTCCTAACTATAAAATGGTAATGCTGCTGCTGCTGATGTTGCGCAATGCCTAGGGTGAAGCCCAGATGACTAAGGTGATAAGAATAAAACTCTTCAGCTGGCCCACCAAGGACTCGGCCAACATTAGCTGCTATTTTTCATTGTTGAAGGCCATAGTGAGACGAACTTAGGAAAGATTTAGCTTGGGCAAGGAAAGAGATAAAAAATAAGAGCATTTTGATAGAAACGGAAAGTTTAATAACAGGAAGGGAGTGGAAAGAGTGTGGGTGGCACAAAGCCATTGAAAAAACAGTTTGTGTTTACTTGAGGGTTTCTTGGGGGGGGTGTTCGAGACAGGGTCTCGCTAGGTAGTTCAAGCTGGGCTTGAACTCACTGTGTTACCCCAGGCTGGCCTTGAACTCAAGGTGATCCTCCTGCCTCAGCCTCCCAAAGTACTGGGATTACAGGCATGCTCCACCATTCCTGGCCCGAGGTTTTGCTAGTTTCAACCTTTTAAAAAATCATTAATTTCTGTGTACCTGCAGCTATATCGGGTGGGCAAATGCTTAGGTTGTTCGCTGTTTGGACCACAGCACAATGGTCCTCTGTGTCTTCAGAGTTTTTAAGAAGAAACTATCGCAGACCATCAGTCTTCAAAACACTTCGTGGCTGGGTCTGAAACCGAAAGATTTCTCAAGGGCCAGCTTTTAAAAAAGTCCAGGGGGTAAGTTTATAGGTATCTCTGTCTTGTTGTATTTTTAAGTACTGTCTCAAAATTGAGGGCTTACAGCAAGAAGAGATGGCCACGGGCTGCGCCGCTCTGCTCTTCACCCCTCCTCCTGCAGCTCGTCAGCACTTTCCGGAGCTGCTGACCACGCAGAGGGGTTCCTGGGTGCACTCTGGCTTTGGGGTTGTTGCTCTGACCACGTCCAGTCTTTCTTCACATGTCACTGAACTGTGCTTCGCCTGGCCTTCGGGGCATTGACCTGTAAGCAAATAGATAATGTTCTCGAAAAAGCCTGAATTCTGTTCAATGCTTTACTGTGATGAAAACTGAAGTTAGAAAAGGTTGCGAAGCTGGTTGACTTTCCACAGTGGGGTCCACTGTTCCCCTGGCTTCCTCGGTGCACACCCCCAGGTGAGTGGCTTACTGTTGACAGCATTTGAAGACTGTGTTCAGCGAGTCCATTTAGTAAAGGACTCTTACTTCGTGGAGTGCTGTGTTTCCTGTTCATCGAAAGTCAGGTTCTTGCGTGATTGATAATGCTGCGATGCTTAGCTAGAAATCTGAAGAATGCATTAATGGTTTCATAATACTCTACATAAAACTGAGTTCTCTTGGTGGCTGTCTCTTACCAGGCTGTTTTATATCTCAATTTTCTTGAAAATATAAGTGTATGTGTTTATGTGTGCGTGTGCTGCAAATGGATGACTAGATTAAATAATCTGCCAAAAGTAAAAGGGTCATTGACTTTCTTTTGAACACAGCTTTATGAAAGCAAAATTCTGTACCGATAATCACAGAGTCTTAAATTTTACTGGAGTACATTTGTTTTGTTTTGTCGAGACAGGGTCATGTTATGTAGTTCAGGATGGTCTCAAACTCTCGGTGATCTTCCTGCCTCGGCTTCCTGAGTGCTGGAATTACAGGCATGCTCCTCTACACTCAGTTATTGTAGTAATTTTTTGTGTGTGTGGTGCCGGGAATCGAACTCAGGGCCTTGTGCTTGCAAGGCAAGCACTCTAATCACTGAGCTAAATCCCCAGCCCCTGTAGTAATTTTTAAAGCATACATTTGTTCATTATCGTTTTTTGTCTGGAAGCCTTTATTAACTTCCTGTGTCCTTGGGATAAGGTCCCAAGTCCCCAGTGTTAAGGACGCCATGGTGCCAAGGCATCAACTAGCTGTGTCTTCCGTCCACTTCCCCAGACTTGCTGACCTCCCTCAGTCCTGTTCCGTGGGCTGAGCCTTGCACGTGTCCTTCCTTGCCCGAATTCTCCTCCCTCTCCTCTTTTCTTGGGATGGGTGCCCTCGTCTGTAGGGGCTTGTGCTGCTCTCTCCACAAGGCGGTTTCTCAGTGTCATGGTCCGGCACACAGGCTTCCCGTGCTTCCCCTCTTTACCCCTGGCCAGCAGACCTGTAATCCTGGTACCTCATCTGTTTTCCCTGCCACACCACACACCGCATGGGAGCCGGGCGCAGTGGGACACGTTTGTCGTCCCAGCACGCGGGAGGCTGAGGCAGGAGCGTTGCCACGAGTTCAAGGCCAGCCCGGGCTACACAGTGAGTTCAAAATCAGCCTGGACTACACAGTGAGACCTTGTCTCAAAGACTAAAAGGCAAAAAACCTCCAAAATAACGCCCCCAAAACAAAAACTGCATGAGGGCAGGGCTGCTGGAGGGCTAGTGCGCTGGACAATGGGTTGATTAAATCACATCCTGCAGGGTCTCTCCTTGGGTTTCGGGGTGCTCTGAACTGCCCTCACAGTGCAGGAGTGAGAGGACTCACACAGGAGGTTTTCCCGTACAGTGGCCAGCTGTAAGTATTTTAGGCACCGGGGAGAAGGAAGGCTGTACAATTTCTGCCATGGGTTCTCAGCGCTGCCAGTATAGCATGAAAGTAACAAAGACAGTACAAAAACGAGTGGGCGTGGTAAATAAAACTGTTGGGAAAAATAAGGAGTGGGCTGAATGGTAGTGTCTTTTAGCCTGGAAAGATTCTTCCCTTTTCCCTCTCTTCCTCCCTCTCCCTTCCTCCCTCCCTCCTTCTCTCCTGCCTGTTCTCCTGTAATACTGAGCGCCTCCTCTCTGATGACATTCAACTCATTCATCTATTGCTCTTGGCTGGTATTTCTAGCAGCCGCAGTGAGGTGCTCCTGGGAATGTCATGGGCAGTGACATTTTGTACTCACCGAATATTTGCTCTGCACCTGGCATCCTGTAGGACCTCGTGTCTCCTCTAGCTTGGACACCCCAAGCTTATTCTGATCCCTTTCTGGAGGTCGTCAGTGTCCCACGTCCTCTTGGCTGACCCATCCAGACTCTGGTCTCTGGCCTTTCTCTCTCCTGTCTGGCAGTGATCTTTGAGAAGGCTGTGGCTAATGTTCTGAGGTAGAGAAATTGTTGCTCTGTCTAATGGTCAGGAGACTGTCCTCCAAAGAGTGTTTCCATGTTGATAAGATTACACGCTTTATCAAAAGAAAACTTCAACCCTGGATAGTTAAACAGAGCACAGGCTGTGGGCAGGTTACAGACCATGTGTCGTTTGACAGAGGACACGGGTGTTTGCATAGGCAATTAAGGATTCTGGGAAGATTCTGCGAGTAAGTGGTCAAAGTCAGTCAACCAGCATTTAGAAGCCTAGATTTCCCACTCTGGTTTTCTATATTTCTTGATGTTTATTGGAAGACAGATTTTTTTCTGAAAGACCTTGGAAATACTCAATCTGTTCTCAAGAGATTTGGGGGAAATTAAAGTAATTTAATATGTTAAAAAATGCAGATGAAAAAGAAAGAGCATTAGATCATATTTCAGCTCTGAGTTCTCTTGTGTTGGTTAAAGTGAAATTTTATTCTTGCAAATTATTAAGAAATTTTCATTATAGCTTTCTGCAATGGAGAAAACTCAGATTAAATTGTATGTTTTTATAAAGTTATGGGTAGTGACTAAGAGAGTAGAATTAAAAGATATTACAACTGCATGTATTAATAAAGGAAAAACAATGTGACAAAATACTGTAGCATTGTTAAATTATAAAAAATACCAAGCAAGGAGGAGATACATTCTCAAAACTCTGTAAAACAAATCTGATTATGACTGAAAACTGGATTTCCACTGTTTCCAGGGTTTCAGATTCCAGCAGAGATATTCTCCAGCAACTGCTGAGTTTCTAGGATCTCAATGAATAAAAATGGAACAACCCAGTGAGTGGAAACGTGGCCTAAGGGTGTATCAGAGTTTCACTGTACATTTATAATGATATGAAGCAATTCAGCTAACATACGATGCTGAGAACACTGCCTTTATTGGAAAAGATCACAAACAAAGCATTCATTTATTCTTTCTAGTCATTTTGGTATTTCATACCACTCTCCCAAACAGTGTTATAAAATTTCCAGTATCATTGTGGCAGGCAAATAGCTAACGTTTTCAGGCCAGTGACCCTCAAAAGCCCGCACTGCCACTGCGAGGCTCTTCAGAGACAAGGGGTCTGGCCTCCACTTCTGCTTGCAATTGGTGCAGGCTGGTAGATCAGGAGAGCACCCTTCTTTTAAAGTATGGTACAGCTAGCTGTTGGTATGTCAAAGGAGAGCAGGACTACGAAGCTCAGTATGATGATGGGAAAGAAAGCAAACACGAAAAAGCAGCCCCTGAAATCCTGTAGCTGGTCTGGCACTCACAGCTAAACCATGTTATTTTCCTATTAGAATTAAACAATCTCATAGCATACCAGACTCAAACAACCTTACTCTGAGAAAATGGTAAAACGAAACACCATAAGGCCAGTTCATAATTTTAAGTACAGAAGAAAATCCAAATCCACAAAATACCAAGCACGAATGATTGTTATTTCTCTCTCTTTTTTTGGTCTTATTATTATTAGTATATGTTTGCAGTACATGAACTTAATATACACTCAATTTAGGGAGCTGGTACATCTACTTAACATGTCTTGATTCTTTTTATTTCCCTTTCCCACCCCTTCCCTCCCATTCACCTCCCTCCTTCTCTAGATTCCCTTTCCCTATTTTCATTATTATTGTTACTTTTTTTTTTAGTTCATGTTTGCTACATATAATGATTACTTTCATTGCGGATATCTGGTATATGTGCATGGCACATTTTAAATCTTTTTATGTCCCCTTCCCCCTCGTCCTCTCCTTCTTCCTCCTCACCTTCTCTCTCTCAGACCTGGATGGATCCTTTCCCATTTGCAAAAGATCAATCTCCTTGATTCCTCTTATCCATCTTTATTTTGCTCTTTATTTGCACTTTGCATTACTCAAATGAAGAAATCATACAATACTCAGGCTTGTGTGTCTGATTATTTCACTTAGCATTAATTATGTTTTCAAGGTGTATCTATTTTCCTACAAATGTTTTAATCATAAATTGTCCAGCTTTTTAAGAACCTCTAATCTGAAACAAACACCCAGTTCCTTGGACCCTTCCTCCGACTGCCTAACAGACCAAATCCTGTAATAGGTTCTCTCTAACTCCCATTTAGCGAGCCGCCCGCGGGCATGTGCGTGCTCCCCTCCTGCGGGCGGGCTGGATAAACCCTTAAACCCAGCAGGTTAACCAGCGGTCTTCCTGCTGGTTTTGCTGAAGGGCACAGAGAGTCCCCGGGGGCACAGAAACCCGCACTTCTCACAGTGTTTTAGCATTGAGAATACTTCTTAACAGTAAAACAGGCATCACAAATATTTGTCAAGGTGCTCAGAAAGAAGCAAAACACGAGCCAATGAATCCTAAGGTCCAGAATTGCCAAGGGCATAACGAGGGAAGGTGAAGATTAAGTGGGTAGATGTCATCCTCCCGGCCCTCCTGGGGAGCAGTTCCCTGCAGAGACCGGAGGGGAGGTGGCAGAGGGAAGGGGAAGAGGTAGGGGGATGGCGAGGGGGATGGGGAGGGGAGAGGAAGGGAGAGAGGGAGGGGGAAGGCGAGGGGGAGAGGGAGGGGAGAAGGAGGGAAGAGGGGAGGGAAGGGGGCTGAAGGCTGAGTTTTAGGCCCAGGCCCACCTTCATGTTAGGAAAATACTACCAGTAAACCTCCTCCCAGCTCCTAAATCTTGTTTTATAAAATATTTTTGAGAATATCATTTATTTATCAATATTTTGAAAATAAAATGCATTTATGTTTCTAAATAAATTTCGAGTATCTTTTTAGCTGCATCCAACAGGATTTTGTATTTTTATTATCATTATGTTTCAGGTATTTTCTAATTATTACAGTGGTTTCCTTTTTAACACATAATTATTGACATATATAGTTTAAAGTTTATACTACACACCTACTTTTACTGACAATGTGTGTGTATTTTACTAGTGTCCAGTCTATTTGTTTTTATTTTTGAGATAATACAGGCTGGTCTTGAACTGGTAATCTTCCTGCCTTGGCCCCGAAAGTGCTGGTATAAAAGGTGTGTGCCACCATGTCCAGCATTAATCTTTTATTTCTTATTTAATTGAATTGATACCAAAATATATGCTCTTTAGAAAGAATAACATTTATAAAATACATACTTAGTTATATATAGAAATTTGTGGTGACTTATTCATGGTCAAGTTTGATAAATAGGCCAAATGTAACTTAAGAAATGTATTTCTTGGCTGCAGATTCTATATATTGATGTTACATAAAAGCTTTTCAAAGCTTCTATGCACTCTAATATTTTGTGTGTTTGATATTAGTTTCCAGTAAAGATGTGTTCAATCATATTCCTCTTGATCTGCATTATTGCTTTGAGCATGGGTGCTCTTTTTGTTCTGCCCTTAACATAGCAGCTTTGAGATATCAGTATTTACCTGACATATCCATATAGCTTCCTTTTCAACCATTATTTATGATTTTATTTTGTATCTTTTATAATCAGTATATATGTGGATTTTGAAAAATTCAGTAAAATGATCTATTTTTTAACTGCTTATTAGAAGTATAACTTACATATCATGATGTTCACTTGCCTATAGTGTACACTGCAGTAGTTTTTAGTATATGTATTGACAGAGTTGTATGAACAATCCCCATATCCCAATTTTGGCACATTCTCATCATTCCCCAGAGAAACCCTGTATTTGTTTTTAGTCACTTCTCATAATTTTTCTATTTCTACCCAGGTCTGGGCAACCACTTCCTTTCTGTCTCTGTAGGTTGCCGTCTCAGACATTTCTTATACATAAATCGGGCCGTATAATATGTGGCTTTTGTGACTGTCTTCTTTCATGTAGCATTTTTTTGAGATTCATCCATGCAGCTTGTATCAATTCCATCTCTGCACATTTATCATCATTTCTGAAACATTTGCTCTTTTATCTGCTATCTTCATTTATAGTTTCTTTCTATTATACTTTTTATTAATCTCTTTTTTCTGGACTTTTATTGGACGATGGTGTTTTTTATGTTCTCAGCTTTTAATCCTTTGCTTATCTGGAAGCTGTCGATTATATTGATACTTTTAAAATTTTAACATATTAGTTGAACTAAGTTGAACATCAGTTTTGTAAGTAAAAATATTTGCAATTTCATTTGATTTTACAATACATTTAACTATAAATTTTAAACAGCATTCATAAATTTTCATGCTAAGCTTAACATATTTTATCTACATATTGGATGCTATCTTATTATTGCATGGTGTTTTAGTTTTGTCCTTTTGAAATGTAAAAGGTTAAAGTTAATACTATTTGATTGACTGTCTGGACATATCTGGTTAATTTCTGTGTTCACATGCATTTCTTTCGGGACTCCCTTTGGATACCCTTTTCTTTTTGCTAAGGCACATCCTTCAGTAGTTGTTTTGTCCAGGCCTGTAAGTAGCAAACCCTCTTGGACTTAAATGTGTCAAATGATTAATGGCCCAGTAGAAAATTCTAGGTCAAATGTTACTTTTCTTCAATATTTTGAAGATGTCAGTCTGCTGCCTTTTAGAATCTTTTTTTGTTTGTTTGTTTGAGACAGAGTTTTGCCATGTATTGCACTCTGGCCTTGAACTCACTCATGTGTAGCCCAGACTGATCTCAGATTTGCTGAAATCCTTCTACCTCAGCCACCTGAGTGCTGGGATCCCAGGCAAGCGCCACTATGCATGGCTCTTCTATGTCTATTGTTGATAAGAAAGCTGCTATCAACCTATTACTTATATTTGGATAATATACTTTCTCCTTTCATAGTTTTTAAGATATAACTTAGTCATTCTTAATGCTTTAATGTTTCAATATAATGCATGTAAGTTTCAATCGATTTTTGTTTATCCTGATCAATTCTTGCTAATTTGAGGAATCAGGTCACTGCTTGTCAAAAATTCCTAGCAATTATTTCTTTAGTTATTATATGTTTATCATTCTCTTTTTTCTTTTCCTGAGATTCCACTTAGGTGAAATCAGGAGCTTTTCACAGTAGCCTCTGGCTCCAAGGATCAAGGGGCTCCCCTGCCCCCTGCCTGGTGTGGGGTACTCATAGTCCTCACAGGAGCTAAATTCTTACATCCTTATCTGATTCTACACTCAGAGGTCAAAAATACCAGCTTTTTCTGTGCTCTGCTTGCCCTAAGACCTGTTTTCCATTTCTGCTTCTGGAGACTTTTTTTAGGGGGGCCGTGCTGGGGAGCTGGGGCTCAAACTTGGGGCCTTGCACTTGCTAGGCAGGCATACTACCACTGAGCTAAATCCTCAAGCCCAAGACTGAGACATTTATTTTTATTGATTGAGTCTGATTGCATTTTTTTTCCAAAAAAACTCCCAAGAAACAAAAAACCAAAAAAACCTGTTATCCCTCATTGCCAAATCTCTGTTATCACAGAGAAAGTTAGTAAAGCTGAAACTCTATGCTAAGTCTAAAGTCCTGGAATTATCCTGAAATTTTTCCTTTACAGACTGATTATTTTCCTCTGTGAATAATATTAACCATCACCTTGGCAGACATTTACATTTTACTCAGAGTCCATCGTTCGCCTGCCCCAGTGAGCCCTTCTTATCTGGGCTCATTTTCAGAGGTGCACTGGAGGTGGTCAGTGGCATATGGATGTCATTCGTCAACCACGAGGACTCAAGATTGTCACCATTTGGTCTGTGCTTCTTATGGTTTTTATGTTAACTCATTAAAAATAAATAAAACAAATAACTAAAAAGATCAAATGACTATAAAGCAATTGCCCATCCAGCAACTAGAGAAAGCCACTGCCAATGGTTTCTGTTTGTCTTTTCTAATAATTAAGCTCTTTCCTTGTGTTATTAGACAATTAAAACCTGCTTTTGCTTGAGATTGATTCGTGAAGCTTGGTTCTTGAACCAAAGTGTTCTTTTATTTGGCTACTTTGGTTAAAGAGAAGAAAAAAGACAGTAACTGCAGTGAATCTTTTATTTCATTTTGTAGGGTTGTTGACTGCAGATTGCAATTACCATGTCTGACTCAGTAATTCTTCGCAGCGTGAAGAAATTTGGAGAGGATAATTATGCTTTTGAGTCAGACAGATCACGTAAGTGACTTTTTTTCTCATTGCCTCCTGTACAAAGAGAGGTGAATACAAAAATGAGACAAGCTAGAGAAGTTTCAAGGAGTAGGAAAGAATCAGCAGTGACACGTAGAACTCTTACTGGACACACATTTGACACACAGCCATGTGTTTCTCTCCGGAATCCACGCACTGTACGGTTCCAGAGGGCTAGGAGAGAACACGCAAAGTGCAGATGAGAGGAAGACTCATGAATCCCCTTCCTGGGTAGAGTAGGGCTGTCCCAGCACTGGCTGTTATTATTAACTTCGTTCCTGTGTTATTGTGCAGAGCAGCGACAGAGCATTCATTAAATGAGCCCTACCCCTGGGAAGAGTGGTGCTGAGACTCTGCTGGTCAGAGTGAGATGGTTTGGGAGGGGCCTGAGCACTTGGACTGGGCATGTTACCAGCACGGAAGATTCTACCCTTTATTTTACTTTTAAATCTTATGATTCAGCATTTTACAGATGAATAAATGACCTGGATAACTTTTCTAAAACTTGGAAAAGGTCACGTGAGCAATAATTAATGGAACCATAATTCTAATTCAGTTCTGTCTCGCTGCTCTTACTTACACTCATTAAGACGTCAAGGGAAGCAGGACATCCCATGGTAGTGGCTGACAAAGCGCCTCGGGGTCCTTTCTCCATGGCTTTTCTATCCCCATGACCTTGGAGCCCCGCTTTCGCCTCCCATGCTGCATCTGCTCCCACCTGTGCTGGAGGAAACAGTGTGAGCCTCAGCTCATGCTTTTACTGGGATGGAAGTGTTAATGACATTTTCCAGTTAATTTTTGATCTATAAATAGATAATGAGATATTATATTTTTTCAAATAATTCAGAAATGTTGGTCTCGATTTGATATCCGTAAGATAGATACAAATATTTTATGACCAGGCAAATGTAGTCAAGGCAGCAGTGTCAAGACTGGAAAAGTATCTTTTCTGTAATATATGTTATACATACGTGTAGGGAAAAAGAAAGCATGAAAAGAGAAAAGACAAACAATTATTTTGCCATGCTCCGTAAAGAAAAGTACTCCATAGAAAATTTCCAGAGCAAATTTATTAATAATTATGTTATATTTAGTCATTGTTATTAATTTCTTTATGCATTGTTTTTATCCTGGCAGATAACAATGATAAGAAACCAAGGTAAGTGACACTTTCAACAATGCAGTGTTTTTTCTAGACTTATTCTACAATATTGCTACCAGAGCAGAAAACATTTTCATGCACATTATACTTATTGTAAAATGGTACATTCAGTCCACTCTTCTTCTCTTTGAAATGTTACTAAATATGACTCTAAAAACCTTTTGACATGTCCCTTCGGGATTAGGTCTAAATCTCCCCTATGCATCCGGGAATACCACAGACTCCTGCCTAGTGGGCAAGGGAAAAGTTGGACAATATCTGTGATTTCAAGGGCACAGGAAGCTCCCCAAACTACAAATTCTTCTGACAGATGAATAGTAGAAATCTACAATTGAATTATTAGACATTTCTCTTTAGCTTGAGTTCAAATTCTCATATAAAACAAAGGCCAACAAATCACTCTTTGGTATGAAAGAGTCTAATCTAGAAGACAGAAGGGAGGCACCAGGAGAGTTCTGACAGGAAGGCTGGTGGAAAGGGAGAAACTTTAGTACTTAAGAAATCGTAAGTCCTTCCTGGAGGGAAGGAAGGAAGGCAGGGGTAGTAGCGATAAGATTAGCTTTGGGCTAGAAATGATAAGGTCAGTGTGGGCCTCAAAGAGCCACACTTTCCTCACTGGTTGGGAAATAGAAAATGGTGTGGAAGTGGATGAAGGGCAACAACAGCGTGAGTAGGAAGTTGAATAAGTTCTTTTGTTCTCAGAGGAGGTGAATGCGGAATGTAAATA
>PVJO010029251.1:6695-17168 GCA_004026905.1 Hystrix cristata | reverse complement strand
AATTCACACACAAGTTGATTTAACTTGAAAACAGTTTTCCACTTAGATACATAAAAGCTTCTCTAAGACACTGAAATTATTCAATACAGGTATCTATTTCAAGATTTCATACTTAAAGCAATAGTATGGAACATTTTATATTGTTTAACTGTCTAATGAAAAAGCATGTCACTTAAATATGTGTGTGTATATATATATATATATATACATATACATACTTACACAGTATATGTCGATCATGTGATCATTAAGGTACAAGGCTAAATTTAGTTTAAAAAAACACTCAAGGATTCGTACTGTTTATCTAAAGGAAAACCAAAACTTTAATGGCAACTAAACACACACACAAGAAATTTGACCATTAATTAGTGAGACACTGTGGAAGCAATTTCATATATATATGAAGATCAAGTAATTTTATATATATAAATTAAGTGTGTATGTAAAACTGCTGAGTACTTTAAATCCTGTCAAATAATTTTCTTCTCTGGAACAAAGAATTTTAAGATGGGAAAGAGTCAATGTATCATTCTTCCTGTTACAGCTCACATAATTTAGTGTAAGAAGAAACATTTCCAGGAGGTTTTAGTTATGCATTAATTTTGATTTTTAGAATGCAATATTTGATGTATGCAAAAAAGAAAAAAAGAGTGAATAGTTTGTGCCGTGTTGTTGACTTCCACGGAGTAAGTAACCCACCCATGGCCCATTTCAAGCTAAGTGAAAATGTTTTACTCTAACTCATAACAGACAGCGTACATTGGTTTACAAAGTGACCAGCAAATTTTGAACCAAATTTTGTATGCAAGTAAAAATGGTTCTAGCATATCAATGCCTTTATCTATATAGACATTTATCTATGTAGTAATAATACAGTAAAATACTAACATTTTGGAAATCTGAAGAAAACCTGGGTATCACTATAAAATTACCACGACTTTTCTGTAAGTCTACAATTTTAATGTCAAACAAATCTTAAAAAAATATAATTCCAGATAAACTGCAGATCTGAATGTAAAAGGCAAAACAAAGGGTATTTTCAAAAGATAATGCTTAAGAATGTATTCATAACCAAGGAATAGAGAAAGATTCCTTAAGTAGGATACAAAACATATTTCTTAAATCATGAAGAAAAACTAATATACTGAACTTCATTAAATTAAGAACTACACTTAAGAATATCTTTAAGAAAATAAAAATGTAAGCCACAGAGTAAGTGGAGATATTTACAACATACATAAAAAAGAGCACATGTGTAGAATACTTACAGGCCTCCTACAAACTGATTTTTTTTAAAGTAACAAAAAAAAAATGACAGACTTGATATACTCTTCATAAAAGTGGAAATTCAAGAGGCCAATAAACATATAAAGATTCTCTAACTTAATTAGGAAAATCTTAATTTAAAAAATCACGATGACATATCACCATGCATTTATTAGGATGATAAAAATGAAAAGACTGAGAGTAACTGGCAAACTTGTATGAAGTTGAAATGAAAACCCATAAAATCACTTTGGGAAGTTCTACATTATCCAGTAAAGCTGAACAAATGCATACGCTATGACCCAGTTGCGATGTAGCTATTACATTACTAGTAGTGCTCACTTCAACAGCACACATATTAGGTTTCTAGTACATACCAAAAAGAAATGCATGCATGTGTGGACCGAAAGTAGGTTCATAGGAGTATGATTTGTTAACAGCCTGGAAACATTTACAAATTTAAGGCCCCTTGTAAATAAACTCTGGCTGATTCAGCAATTAAAATCAATGAATCAGTGATACAGGGAATAACATGGGTAAATGTCAGAAACAATGTGAATGAAAAACATACACAGAAGAACACATATTGCACAACTTTATAAAAAGTTGAAAACAGATAAAACCAATTATGTTGCTAAGTCAGGAAAGTAGGCTGCCCATGGAGACAAGAGAGGCATAAAGCAGTTTGTGGGGTGCTAGTATGTTCTGTGTCTTGACCTATGAGGCTATTACATGGTCATTATCACTGAATTATTACCTAAACTGCACAGTGATTATATATGTACTTCTTGGTGCCTATTATTCTTCAGCACAATAGCGTGTAAAAGTTAAAGTGATCACATGATCACTTCAATTGATGTACAAAAGGCATTTGACGAATCAACACTCTTTAATGAAAAAAATACTTAAGAAATTAGGAAGAATCTGTCTCGACATAATAAAAGCCATATATAAAAACCCCACAGGAAAGATAATACTTAATGATAAAAAATTAGAAGTTTTTTCTCTAAGATCAGGAAGATGGTAAGGGTGCCCATTTTTACCACCTCTATTCAACTCTGCAATGGAAGCTCTAGCCAGAGAAGTAGGGCAACAAAAAGAAATAAAAAGGCATCTAAATTGAAAAAGTAGTAAAATGATCTGTTTACAGATATTACACATAGAAATCCTACAGATTCTGCAAAAAGTGGTACAATTAAGGAACAAATTCAGCAAAGATACAGAATTGACACACAAAATCAGTTGTGTTGCCATATACTAATAATGAACAATCTGAAAAAAGTCAAGAAGATTTCATTTACAATAGCACCGAAAAGTATAAAACACTTAGATATAAACTTAACCAAGGAGATGAAAGACTTGAATACTGAAACTACAAGACATTGTTGAAAGAAATTAAAGATACAAATAAGTGAGAGATATCCAATGTTCATGTTTTGAATGATCCTACTTTGACAATGTTCATACTTCTCAAAGTAATCTACAAATTCAATATAGTATAATACCTACCAAAATTCCAACATTTTTTGCCAAAAGGAAGAAAATTCATCTTAAAATTAATATTATACCTCAAAGGACCCTTAAGTAGCCAAAAGAATTTTGAAAGACAACAGAGATGTGGGATTCTCACTTCCTGATTTTTAAAAAAATTACAAGGCCACATTAATGAACACAGTGGTACTGGCATAAAGAAAACTGACCAATGGAATAAAAAGCTCAGAAAACTCCTACGTATAGCATATGGTCAAATGATCTTTAATAAAGTGCCAAAATGACTCAATGGGAAAAGAACAATTTTTTTTTCCAAAAATGGTGTCTTGAAAACTGGATACCCACATGCAAAAGAATAAAGCCAGACTATTTTATACCACATACAAAAATTAACTCAAAATGAGTTAAAGATCTAAAGGCAAGAATTTAAACCATAAAACTCCTAGAAGAAAACATAGTGGAAAAGTTTCATAACATTGGACTTGGGAATGATTTTGAGGATTTGACAGTAAAAACACATGCAACATAAGCAAAAAATAAAACAATTTCTGTGTATCAAAAGGACACAACCAACAGGGTAAAAGGCAACCTCTAAATGGGAGAAAATATTTTCAAACTGTTTAAGCTCAGGCTACTATAACAAAATAACACATAATAAGTGGCTTAAAGAGCAGACATTCATTTTTCACAAAATGCTAGCAGATTTGGTTCTCTGAGAGGGCCTTCTTCCTGACTTTCAGATGGCTGTCTTTTCATATGAACAAGAGAAGCAGCCCTGGCATCTCTTCTTAAAAGAACACGAATTACATCAAGGGGGCTTTACCTTCATGATCTCATCTTAATTGTGTCCAAAAGATCCTACCTAACAATACCATCACATTGGGGGTTAGGGCTTCAACATATGAACTCTGGAGATATATATACATTCAGTCCCTTCCTTGCCCCTCCCCCCACTCATGTCCTTTTCATTCCATCCTGACAGTCCCAAGTGTCTTAACTTCTTCCAGTCTCAAAAAAACCAACTCGGCCAAAACAAAACAAAACAAACAAATAAACAAACAAACCGAGCTGGAGGCGGTCTTACTGCTTGGGCCCATGCACTATGGGCCTGTAGTTTGATGATCTTTGAATTGCCTCTTGGGTCCTTCTTCCTTTTCTTGTTCAGTTTTCCTTCATTTTGTCTTATTTTCTCTGATTGTTGTAGTCCCAGCTGGTAGTGTTTCTGCTAGTATAATCCCAAGTCTACTCCTGATTTATGCTGAGATGGTTCATCATGTCCATGATTCACATCCACTAATTTCCTTATCAAATAGTTAGGCACACCCTTACATTTCTCTTTCAAACATGCTTTCTCATTTTTGGCAATATGGACAGACTGAGAATTCTCCAAATCTTTGAATTCTGATTCCTTACTGCTCAACAATTCTTCAATTCATTCTTCTTTTCTTGTATTGTACTATAAGCACTGAGTGGAAACATTTTGGTTAGAAATCTCCCTAAATACCCAATTTCATAGTTTAAAAGTTCTATTTTCTATAGAACACAAATACAATTCAGTCAAGTATTTTGCTCCTTTAGAACAATGATTATCTTTTCCTTATTGTCCAAGATGCTTTTCATTTCCTTCCAAGATTTCATCGGAATGACCGTTACTAACCGTGTTTCTACTAAAAATTTGTTAAGGATTATTTCTGTCCTCTAATAGTGTGGAGGCTTTCTCTCCAATTTGCCTTTTTTTTTTTTTTTTTTTGGGAGCCCTCATTAAAACAGTCTAGCAATTCTTCATGACAATCTTGGCTTTTTCTAGCCTGCACCTGAAAACTTTTACAGCCTCTACATAGTATTCAGTTCCAAAGCCACTTCCATATTTTTAGGTATTTGTTGTAGTAATCTCCCATTTCTTGGTACCAATGTGTTTCATTCTAGAGTTATGATAACAAAATACTGTAGTCAAGGTGGCCTAAAAAAAACACACTATTTCTAACAGTTCTGGAGGCTGAGAAGTCCAAGATTAGAGTACCAGCATGGTACTCTATTTTGGGGGACTTTTTCTTGGCTCTCACATGGCTATCTTTTCCTTGAATTCTTACATGTACAGTGAATGAATGCTGGTCTTTCTCTTCTTATAAAGACACTAATCCCATCACAGGGGCCTCATCCTTATGACCTCATCCAAACCAAACTGTCTCCCAAAGGCCTCACCTCCAACTACCATCACATTGAGGGGTAAGGCTCGACACTTTGAGAGGACATGAACTACCACTTGCAGAAACATTACTATGTTTTCTCAGTCACTGTCTTAATTCTACCTCTGTTCTAGCTTCCTTGCTCATGTACTCTGCCAGTTGTTCTTCTTTAGCATTGCCATTTCTATCCACTCAGTCTATCTGAGTTTGTTCTATTCTAAGGATGCTATTGTTAATGGTTTTAAAACTCAGAATCATCTGTAGGACTTACTAGAATACAGATTGCTGGGCTTCACAAATTCAATATGTGAGGATGGCTAAGGAATCTTGGCCTAATCCACAGTTACAAAGAGTTTTCTTCAAGAAATTTAATAATTCTAGGATTTATATTCTATTTGTCCTATTAATTATTTAGACAGGAGTACTGAAATTTCCAATAAAATGCTATACTTGTAATTTCTCTTTAGTTGTACCATATATTTTGAAGCTCTTTTATTAGATACGTAAACATTTAGTATTATATGTATTCTGAATGAATGAATTGTTTTATTATTAAGATATAACCCTCATAATTCCTGGTAATATTTTTTGCTCTATAATGTAACTTCTGATTTAATAGTGATTCCAGCTTTCTTTGGATAGTGTTAAGATAATACAACTTTTTCTATTCTCTTACTTTTAATTTACATCTATCTTTATAAAGCAGATTTCCTACAGATGCGTTAACACTTCAGTCCTGAGTTTTAAAAGTTCAACTCAATGATCTCTACCTTTTAATGGCAGCATCTGACCATTTACATGTACTGTGACTGTTGATAGGGCTGGATTTGTTTCTATCATCTTGCTATTTGCTTTCTATTGGTCCTGTGCAATTATTGTTCCCTTCCTTCCTAGCTGTGTTTTTGGATGATTTCTTATACCACCCTACTTGTCCCTCAGGCTTTATAATTTAAGTTTTTATTGTATTATTTGAGTGGTTGTTCTAGTGTTTATAGTATCATCTGTTACTTATCACTGTCTACCTTTATGTTATACTGTTTTGAATAGTACCTATTAGAATCAAAATTGCAACATTAAATCTGCAATTTGGGCTCTTTTTAGGCAAATGTTATTGTACATTTTACTTCCACATGTGTTATAAACCCCACAATCACTGTAATCATTTTTATGTTAAATCACCAACTATCTTTTAAAGAAACTTAAATAGTATGAAAAATATCTATATTTATCCTTGTAGTTACCACTTCTGATATTCTTAATTCCTTGTATAGGTACATAGCTTTTCTGATGACTTAATTTTCTAATGACTTTTTCTGAGACAGAGTCTCACTTTGTAGTGCAGGGTGGCCTTAAACTCGCTATGTAGCTCAGGCAGGCCTCAAATTCATGATGATCCTCTTGACTCAGCCTCTCAAATGCAGAGATTATAGGTGTGTGCCACCAGGCCTGGCTCTAATGACTATTTAACGTCTTGTTTAGAGCTGGGCTAAAGGTAATGAATGTCTGAATGTCTGAAATATTTATTTTGCCTTTGTTTTAAAAATAGAGTTTTGCTGGGTAAAGAATATTAGGTTGCTAAGTTTTTCAGGGTTTTAAAAATAAATCTGGAACAAGACAAGGGTGCTCACTATCACCACTATTATTCAATATAGTTCTAGAAACATTACCCACAGCAATTAGACAAGAGAAAGAAAAAAAGGAATAAAGATAGGAAAGGAAGAAGTTAAACTATCGTTATTTGTGGATGATATGATACCCTACAAAGAAGATCCCAAAAATTCCACCAAAAAACTCCTAGATTTAATAACTAAATTCAGTTGCGTAGCTGGATACAAAGTCAACACCCAAAAATCAATAGCATTCCTATATACAAATAACAAACTCACTGACAAAGAAATAACAGAAGATACATCTTTCACAATTGCATCAAAAAAAAATGAAATACTTACGAATCTATCTGAAAAAGGAACTAAAAGATCTGTACATTGAAAACTACAGTACTCTAAAAAAGGAAATTGAAAGGGATATCAGAAAATGGAAATGATATACCGTGTTCCTGAAAACGAAGAACCAACATAGTGAAAATGGCCATACTTCCTAAATTACTATACAGATTGAATGCATTCCAATCAAAATAGCATTAACATACTTCACAGAATTAGAAAGGACGATCATGAAATTCATCTGGAACCAGAAGAGACCAAGAAGAGCAAAAACAATCCTGGGCAACAGGAGCAAGGCAGGGGGCATCACAATCCCTGACCTGATACTATACTATAAAGCTACTGTGATAAAAACAGCATGGCACTGGCAAAAAGACAGACCCAAGGATCAATGGAACAGATTAGAAGATGCAGAAACAATTCCAAACACACTCAAATACTTCATCTTCAACAAAGGAGCCAAACACCCTGGCTTGCCACATGCCGAAAACTAAAACTAGATACATGTCTCTCACCATGTACTAAACTAAAATCGAAGTGGGTCGAAGATCTAAACATTAAAACAGAAACACTAAATCTACTGGAGAATAGAATAGGAAGAACTCTTGAAGACATAGGGGTAGGAAAAAAATTTATGAACAGAACCCAGACTGCACAGGAAATAAAACAAAGAATCAGTGCTTGGGACCACATCCTATTAAAAGGCTTTTGTATAGCAAAAGAAATCACTAATAGAGCAGGGCAAAAACCCACAGACTGGGAAAAAATTTTTGCCAGCTGTCCCTCAGACAAAGGTCTAACATCTAGAATATACAAAGAACACACACACACCAAATCAAACCTTCCAAATTGAAAGACCCAATCCAAAAATGGGCAACTGAAATGAATAAACATTTCTCAGAAGAAATAAAAATGGCAAATAAATACATGAAAAAGTGTTCAACATCACTAGTTATTTGAGAGATGCAAATCAAAATGATGTTAAGATTCCACCTCACTCCAGAAAGAATAGCGATTATCAAAAAGTCAACCAATAACAAATGCTGGTGGGGCTGTGGGGAAAAAGGAACCCTCCTTCACTGTTGATGGGAATGTAGATTGGTCCAACCACTGTGGAAATCAATATGGAGATTCCTCAAAGAACTACAACTAGAGGTTCCATTTAATCCAGCTATTCCTCTGCTTGGTATCTTCCCAGAAGAATTAAAATCATCATACCACAGCAATATATGCACAACCATGTTCATAACAAAACAATTTGTAATTGCTAAGTCTTGGAAACAACTTAAATGCCCAACAATCAATGAATGGCTGAAGAAGATGTGGTTTTTCTACGCAATGGAGTACTACTCTACCAAAACAAAAAGGATAAACTAGAGATATTTGTAGGTAAATGGATGCATTTTGAGAGCATACTCTTAAGTGAAATAAATCAGACACTCGTGAGTACATATCGAATTGTTTCTCTGATATGAGAAACCTTAAGTGTAAATAAGAACAAAGAGGTGTAACAGATATTATATAAAAGGAAGATAATATTCAAAAGAGAGGAGAATTAGAAAGGGAAAAGGGGGAAAAGAAGGAAGAGAAAAAGGAAAGAAAGGGGAAAGGGAAAAATGGAAAAATATATGTAAAAAAATAATACAAATAAACCTGCTGCAAATAGGAAAGGGGGAGCAGAAGGGAGAGGTGGGGAAGAGCAGGGAAAATCAAGATACATCATGTATAGGTACAAAATAACCATGATGAATGTGGTCACTATGTATACAATGTACCAATGTATCTTTCTGGTTAAAAAAAAATAGTAATAATAATTGCTCCACTGTCTTCTAACTTACATCATTTCAGATGAGAAATCTGATGCCATTCTTATCCTTGATTTGTTTTTGGTTGTTTTAAGATTTGATTTTTTTTTCTTTAGCGTTTAAGTGATTTGATTATGATGTTCTTCCTGAAATTTTACTCATCTGTCTTCTGTTTATTGTGTTTCCTAAATAATAATTCCTATGTATTTGGAAAATTTTGGGGCATTTATTTCTTCAAATACTTCTTAAGCTCATCTATTTCTCTCATTTCTTTGTTTTATTTTGGGTGGTTTTTATCGTGATATTCACATGCTTCTTTGACAGTGTTTAAACATGCCATTAATTCTGCCCAGCACATCTTACATCTGACACTGTAATTTTAATCTAGAAGATAGTGTTACTTAATATCAATGTTTCCTTTAGACTTTCCTGTCACAACTGCTTTATTTTTTTTTTTATTTTATTTTAAACCAAGAACATGTATTGGTACATTTTACATATAATGGTTACATTCATCACATTTATTTTGTACCTGTACATGATGCATCTTGGTTTTCCCCCCTCTTCCCCACCCCTCCCCTCTGTTCCCTCCCTCCCTATTTACAGCAGGTTCAGTCATCATTTTCCATATTTTCCCTTTCCCTTTTCTTTCCTTTGTTGCCTTTCTGCGTTTCCCCTTCTTTCTTTCTAGTACTCCTCTCCTTTGTATATTATCTACCTTTTATATAATGTCTATTACACATCTTTGTCCTTATTTACAGTTATGATTTCTCATCTCATTGTATCAGAGAGACAATTCAATGTGTACTCATGAGTGTCTGATTTATTTCACTTAAAAGTATGTTCTCAAGGAACATCCATTTACATACAAATGACTAGTTTATCTTTTTTATGGCAGTGTAGTACTCCATAGTGTAGAAAAACCACATTTTCTTTAGCCATTCATTGGTTGTTGGGCATTTAGGTTGTTTCCAAGACTTAGCTATTACAAATTGTGTTGCTATGAACATGGTGGTGCATATGTCCTTGTGGTATGATGATTTTAATTCTTCTGGGAAGATCCCCAGTAGGGGAATAGCTGGGTCAAATGGAACCTCTAGTTGTAGTTTTCTGAGGAATCTCCATATTGATTTCCACAGTGGCTGGACCAGTCTACATTCTCCCCAACAGTGGAGGAGTGTTCCTTTTTCCCCACAGCCCCGCCAGCATTTGTTATTGGTTGATTTTTCCATATACGCGGTTCTCTGGAGTGAGGTGGAATCTTAACGTTGTTTTGATTTGCATCTCTCGGATGACTAGTGATGTTGAACATTTCTTCATATATTTATTTCCCACTTTTATTTCTTCGTCTGAGAAATGTTTATTCATTTCAGTTGCCCATTTTTGGATTGGGTCTTTAAATTTGAGAGGTTTAATTTTTCTGAGTTCTTTGTATATTCTAGATGTTAGACCTTTGTCCGATGGATAGCTAGCAAAAATTTTTTCCCAGTTTGTGGGTTTTTGCCCTGCTCTGTTGGTGATTTCTTTTGCCGTGCAAAAGCTTTTTAATAGCATGTGGTCCCAAGCACTGATTCTTTGTTTTATTTCCTGTGCAGTCTGGGTTCTGTTCATAAATTTTTTTCCTACCCCTATGTCTTCGAGGGTTTTTCCTATTCTATTCTCCAGTAAATTTAATGTTTCTGTTTTAATGTTTAGATCTTTGATCCACTTTGATTTGAGTTTAGTACATGGTGAGAGACATATATCTAGTTTTAGTTTTCGACATGTGGTAAGCCAATTTTT
>PVJO010029250.1:0-17109 GCA_004026905.1 Hystrix cristata | reverse complement strand
TGCTTTGAGACATCCCTGACTAGGGGCACCTAGGTCCCCTCCCCACCTTTAGTTTTCCTCCTGACAAACTTCCATTTGTGCTTGCCCTAGTCTCATGTATCTGCTGTACCTTGGGTATAGCGAGACACAAATTACAATAAATAGAGTATGTGTTCAAGGGAGGAGTTAATTAGCATTGAACAACAGCAGGGGAGGCTACACAGAAGAGGTAATATTTTTCTCCCTCTGTGGGATTTTTATGCTTGCAAACTGAGTATTCCTAATTCAAAAATCCAAAATTTGAAATGCAGCAAAATCCAAAACTTTTTGAACCCAAACATGGTGGAAGAAGTGGACAACTCCCCACCTGACCTTGTGGGAAGTTCAGAACACAGTCACACTAAACATATTCTATACTGCTTGAGTCTGCAGATATTGGAAAATGGAAAGGTATCGGTGAATAGTGATAAGAAAAGTAGCGTTGGGGCTTCTTGGTTAGGACAATGTAATTTACTCATTTGAGGGGGGAAGGATGACCTTCAGATACTACTCTGGGTTCAGTGTTTGCCTTTCTCATCCAGTTCATATGCCGCAGTTTTAGGCCTCAGTGTGAGTATTAGGAGGTGGGGCCTCTGGGAGGTGATTAGACTTAGGTGAGGTCATGAGGGTGGGACCCGCAGAACAGGATGAATGATGTTGCTCTTGCTCGGTCCTGTGTTAGGATACAGTGCACAGGCAACCATCGCAAGCCAGGAAGAGGGACCTTACTGAACCTCAGGGAGGCTGGCTCCTGGGTCTCTAATTTCCTGGGCTCCAGAACTGTTTGTTTAAGCCATGCTGCCTATGGCATTTTATTATTGCAGTCTGTGCTAAAACACATCAATTTAAATTCTGTGATATGCCGGAATGATTTAATAGCAAAGGATAGATTGATAGTGTAGGAGAGAGAGGGGACATCTGAAGAAACTATGTCTTTGAAAAGTGAAGAAAGGGTAGCCTGAGCATAAGTAGAGAGATTTGCCTTTAAGCAGAAGAGAGACAAGTCTCTTATTGTAACACAATACAGATAAAACGATATAGTTCAGGAATGTGTAAGATTTAGTGGTGAGAATTTATGAGAACTCTCTCCTACAGATCTTTGTTAGTTTCTGCATTTTTTTTCTTTTGGATATATTTTCTATCAAGACAGTTTGATGGTGGTTGTATTTTGTGAAAGAGCTGATCATGGAATTGTTATCTGCAGGGATCTTGGGAAGACTTTGAGGATTTGTCTCCACGAATTTCATCTACTGGGGCAAGCAAAAACAGTGCAAGAGCCAGTTGTGAGGGAAAATAGAAAGTGCCCTCAAGAAAGCAGAACACATAAGCATGTTCTTGGTTGATAATGGAAAGCTCAGGAAAGCAAGTAGTAATGGGAGAAGAGATGAATTTGAGTACAGTGAGCCGCATCCCATCAGGTGAGTGGAACATAGCAATTAGAATTCTATGAAACAGGAGCATTAGAAATGTATAAATCAGGCTGTCATAGCTTACAGCAAGCATGCCTATCATCAGTTTGTCTTTATTCCCCACTTAAAGTTGTTTTAAGGGCAGAATTCAGTTCCAAGCATCATGAATGAAGACACTAGGGTGTCAAGAGTAAAGCTACAGACCCTGTTATACCCCTTCTAACCTTCTGAGGAGATCATTGAGATAGTGAATTTGGCACAGAAAAAAGATGTGAATCCTTTTATGAGGACAGTGTATAAATCTGCGAAGTGGTCTGAGAAATAATGCAGGATTTTAGTTCCTAGCAAAAAGATCCATATTTCCTGGGCCCCAACATTTTTACAATTTGGGGTGCTGTCTATAATTGGATATAAAAGAATATTTTGTTAGAACAGGAAAAGACATCATAACAAATCACAAAAAAATGCAAATGCCACAAACACCATAACATTCACAAAATTATAATTTTTATCATTAGCTACTTAAACTAACTTTAAAGTACCTTTCCCCCTTAAATTATTTTGCTGTCTACTACTTGTATTACTCTAGCTTTGTCACTATAATGAAATATCCAATGCTGGGTTACTTTATAATGAAAAAAAGGTTTTTTTTAGCTCACAGTTGGGAGGTTTAAGGGCATGGTGCCACTATCAGCTCTGGTAAAGGCCTCAGGGTGAACGGCATCACTTTGGCAGGAACGTATACAAGAAGGCAAGATCACCTGCTAGAGGGTGACCACATGGCCAGATGGGAGCCAAAGAACAAGGGTGAGGGGACAGTTTTGCTCTTTTTATAGCAACCCTCTCTCAAGGGCTGGCTCAAGGTCCTATGGGAACTGCCTTGATTCCTTCTGTCAACAGGGCCCCCAGTGACATCCCAATAGAGTCCACCTCTTAAAGGTCCTGTTACCTTTACACAGAAACACTGGGAACCACGTACGCCTCCAACCTTGAGTCTTCAGGGGACAGACTCCAACCATACCCAAATCATGGCACTACGTGATTGTATGTTAATATAACAATGTTTCATGACAGCATTTTAAAAAATACATTTACATTGACAGTTTAAAAATGTTTCTTTTATTTTCACATTTTAAAAAATTGGTAATGACATCCTAACATGCAATCTGATACACTGAAATGCTGAAAACAGATGTACTTTCTGTTTATAGTACTATTCTAGCTCTGTGCTCCCAAACGTAAGAATTCTGATAGATTTGATTTTGTATATATTTCCAATACAAAAAAATGTAGAGGAGCTTTCAGTGGTCTATGTTGCAGTGCTGAGTACATGGTTATTTTTGAAAGGAGAGGACTTCCATTTTTGTCTAGGATTTGATGACTGACAAAAATGTCTTATAAACTTTATGTGCTAAATATATTAATTTTCTATTATTGTATAACAGATTGCTGTAAACTTAGTGACCTAAAAACAGTACTTAAAAAAAAAAACAGCTTCTAGGGTGTAAGTTCAGGCTGTAATCAAGGTTCTGCCTGGACTATGTGCTTATCTGGAGGCTTGAGCATGGAGGAGTTAGCACACAGGCTTATTTTTTTGCAGGGGGTTGGGGGTTGTTGCCAGGGATCGAACTCAGGGCCTTGTGCTTGCTAGGCAAGTGTTCTACCACTGAACTAAATCCCCAACTTCCATCCCTCTAAACTTAACTGGAAGATATTCCTAATTCAGCCTTGCCAGGGCTGGATCCTAAAGATTCCCTGGCCATTCCAGCAGTACCTCATGTGAAAAAAATAGAAGAAAGAGGAAAGAGACTTAATCAATTGTAATTAACGTATCTTATTTTGGTGAATTTTATAAAAATGTGACTGTGTGAAAAGATCTTCTCCAGGGATGAATAAATCAGCTTTGAAGTTAAATTTCATTAACTCTGTGGAGAAATTCACTTCAAATTTCCATTATTTGTTAATTTATTTGGCAATTTTTCTCTGAATCTAAAGTGATGACCAGAACTTTAAGATCTTATAAAAATTTCTGGGGTTGGGAATTTAGCTCAGTGGTAGAAAGGCCCTGAGTTCGATCCCCAATATCCCCACAAAAAATCTCTTATCCAGTGAGCTAATTATAAAAACAGACATATAAACCCATAAATGAAGAAAAAAAACAGGACCCCAGAACTTCCAAGAAAGACAATAATTAGGCAGAACCAACTCTAAATATTAGATAAATATTCCAACCACTAGTATTTAAAATGCTTTGATTTAGAATGTGAATGTCAATGAAAATCTTTGCTTTTTGCTTAGGGTTATATTTGCTATGCAGTTATTTCGTTCCAGAAATTGCACTAGTCCGTATGCTTTATATTTAAGTAGTGTGGTATTTAAATTTTAAATTTGTGGTGTATATAGTCTCAAATTTGTTTTGAGAAGTTAATTCACGATTGTAGCAGGTAATGATGTTTCTGACCCTAAAGGCATTTCTCTTTTTCTCCCTCTAATACAGACACACACACACACACACACAGACACACACACACACACACACACACACGAGAAAAGGAGGGGAGGAAGGCTATACAGTTTTTTCCAAAAAGAAAAGAAACCAATACTACCCACCCCCGCTCCAGCTACTGGATCTCTCCAAATGCTTGGGAAATTGAGTCCTGTCTCCCAAGATAACCTTGCCTCTTCTTTGCTAATAATTGATTTAGGAGTGGTCATGTGTCCAGGTTTTGGTCAATTTAAGAGAAAATGATGAGGGTTCTGGGGAAAGGAAAGTCACTCTGAGAAGTTGTCCTTTCTCCCTCTATGATTTGTAATAGTGACAACCAACTTTTACTTAGAAAGAGAAGTGTACTGGAAGCAGAGAAGCTCAAACGAATCTTCAAGTTAACAGTCTGCACGTCTGCTGGTCATCCTATTACATGAGAGGGAAGGACGGGCCTGTTGGGTTGGCATTTGTTTGCCTCACAGCAGAAAGCATTCTAACAGAAACAGGAATGCATAAAGAAGTAGTATAAACACATACACGTCTAACATCTGTTGTTTTCCCTCACTTTGAAAGCACCATATGTTTATTTTGAGAAGTGGGAATTACAGGAATTCAAAAGAAAGAAAAAAATTTAAATTCACTCAGAGAAAATTATATTAGCCCATTCTGTATATGTTTTTTGTTTTTATGCATGTACTTCATGTTTTACAACTTCTAAAATTTGACTAGTTTTAAATTTGATTTTAACTTAATCATAAAGCGATAAGATTAAATTGACCTGTATTAGTTCTTTTCTTTTATTCATGTGGAATCATTTTATAGTAATTAGCAAAGCTGTAGGCATTGGTTCAATAGTTGAAACTAGGACACAGGTGAAATACAAGAAATTCTAATTCTTTACGACTACCATGTGAGTTCTAAGGTAAGGCTGCTCTAAAAATTCTTGACTCATTTATTCTGATCTAAACTCCCTAGAAGATAATGAGAAGATAGTATTTGTGATATGCACTCCCCAACTGCAGAGTATTTTTTTAAGCTACATATTGTTTAATAGGCTGAAATCGAATTAATGTAATTTTCGCTCAATTCATTGTTATTAGTTTGTCACTTCTATACTGAACTGAATTGCTGACAGAAATCCAACTTTTAACTAGTTTAATGGGTTAAATAAAGTATGAGGCAACCAAAATAAAATTTTAATTATCTGATATGTTGGATTCACTTTGCAGAATATTTCCTTTTCTTTCAAAAAATCTTAATTTTTTTATTCTAATTAAAAATAGGATACATGGATGTGTTCATGTCAGACATGATATACTCCGTTAAGTGACAAATCTTTCATTTAATTTGAGCTATGGATTTTAGTCTAAATATATATCCATATTATAATTTATAAACCATAATACTGATAAATACTATCAGTATTATTTCTGTGAAGTTTTTCAGAACATGTTGAACTTTGTAAGAGTTTCTTAGATTTAAAAAGAATGATCAGGTCGAAGCAGCTCAGTGTCAATATGAAGATTATTAGGCATGTGTTATGAATAAACACATTAACATACATTTTTATTGTAATAAAGTTTTTATAAATATGCAAAATTGAGAAAAGATTTTTAACCTTTTTGTGCCTTTTTTGGCTATCTGGTATACTCTATGTTTTAGTTACTTTTCTCTCGTTACTGAGACAAAATAGTAGACACCCAAAGTTAGGGGAAGAAAGGTTTATTTGGCTCACAGTTTGTAGAGGTTTCAGTCCACAATCAGCTGGGTCCGAGGCAGGGTGGCATGGCAGACAGGCAGAAGGCAGCCAGGTAAGCAAGGGATGCAAGCAAGGGGGCTAACCAGCTTCTTCCTGTATCTTACATTTTATCCAGGCTACCTGGCTTTAGAGTGGGCAGTACTCCCACCCTTAATCCTAATACCCTTAATCCTAGCATCACATCCTTGATCCCAGCAGAACCACGCCAAACCAATCAGTAGACTAATTTAGGAATCACACACTCTAGATCCAGCTACCTCTTACCACATAAGGCTTTGGGGGGACATCTAGACACAAACCATAACACTCTATTAATTCTCTCTCAGGATAATATTTTTAAATGTATAAAATAATACAAATAGGACTAAAGAAAAATAATTTTATTAAAATATATTCTGTGCATGGGCCATTTACCCATGCAACTAGATTTTGAATAGCCCTTTAGTAAACATACTTAAAAAAATGCCCTTGGAAATACCTCAATAGAATAGTTTCTTGATTACTTAAGAACCAACCTGAGATATGGTCTAAATATCTATACAATAAAAGCCCTTAGATTGTATCTGATCCATGTGTTTGTCTTTAAATCTGGAAGAAAGATTTATTATCAATTTAAGAATAAATATAAGACAAAGAGACTTGGAGAAGATTGATTTTGTGTTATCCAGCAGAACTGTAAAGTCCTGATATGAGTATATGTACAAACATTGAGCTTTTCAGCATAGTTTGAACCTTGCTCAATTCAATCGTAGAGTTGGGCATAGATTACTTCATTAAAAGTATGAGTTGAGTAATGAAGAAGATATGAAAGAAAGACTAGAAAGGGGCTCAGTAGAGACAAAATTAGAAAATAAGGTGGGATGTGAAAGAAAAATCTAACAACACTATGAGACTATAAATATGAGAGGAGAAAAATATGAAAAGGAGAATTAATTAGCAATTTGCTTTCCACAATTTCACATGCCTTGGAATATTTGGAAATTATTTTCATATTTTGTGTGTCATGACATTGTTCATATGAATATAATGATATCTTGTCATTTTTTTAAAATGTTAAATAATGGTTGAATTTATTTTAAACTCTTTATCCTATTTTTTTTTTACTGAATAGGAATTACACTTTTATTTTTCACTTCATCTCATTTTTCAGGGAAGGAACAGACACAGGCTTGAATTAAATAAAACAAGTGATGTTGTACAGATATATTTTGGAAATCATACCACTTAATGTGAATATCAGCAGATGCTAGTTTCACATTTAGTTTTTCTTTTTCTTTCTTTCTGCAAAACTCTCTGCTGTCATTTTGGATCTCTGCAGACCCAAATTGTATAATTTTTTCTCCAGAGTTCCTTTATGTATCAAACATCTTTTTGGCTTGTGCAGGTGCCTGATTTTGTGTTGAATTTTCTCAGTGATTTATAGATTATGGACTTCGTAAAATCAGGAGATAAGACAGACAAATCCTTGTAAGACTAAAACAGAGGGTTTTATGCATAAATGCAGACAATATGGCTTTTCTTAATTGTATTTGAAAACACTGTTATTATGGCAGTTAGTACCACAAATCTTGTGGAGTATACAACCTAGCAGAATATTCCTAATCCCTGTCCAAATCCTAACCCTCCAACCCCTTCCTTTATGTAGAGACTCGGGGCTGGGGATTTAACTCAGTGGTTAGAGTGCAGCTCATACCATGTAAGTCTGAGGAAATGGTCCGGCTGTCCGCTGTGGGGAGTGGAGAGTGGGCTCGGGTGCTGAGTATCCAAGACTTGGAAAACTTTTGAAGCTAAAGAGAAAGATCCATTGTTTTTGTTTTTATCTTCCTTTTTAATCACAGGAAGGCAAATCGATCCTTTGGGCAGAAACCCTACTGTCTCTGTGCTCTAGATATTGTTACAGTATGAGATTGTAATTCTCCTAAGTCTTTTTGCAGAAAAAAACTCTGCAAATTGTGGTAAGGTTTGGACTGTGTTGTTTCTCAGCATTATTTTTGCCTCTTTTTGCCGTAGACTGTGGTTCTGTTAAATGTTTGTACATCGTTATACTAGGAGAAAGTGAAAAGAAATCCAAATAATATGTAGCAGGAGAGATTAGAAATTTACAATTAAGAGAAAATTATCAGTATTATTTCTGATTTGTTTTTTCTTTCTAATTGAGACTTTGACAGTGTGATTTAAAAAAAAATAAGGATAATGTAAGCTAAGTCCTGCTTTGATTGTATGTAAATATGTGGCAAGCTTTGTGCTTATCATTTCCAAATAGAGAAATTATTACCTCTTCTTTCTTTGTATTACTTCCTGTGTAGTCTATGAATTACAGAGAGAAATATCCATAGATAAGTGGATCAAAGCATGGGTTTAAAAAAGCAAAGAGGAAGAAGAAGTGATTTACTGGTTCTGATACCCTGTGTAACATTTCAGGATCAAACCAATACCAAATTCCTAGGACGTAGTAGGGAGTCCAGCAGACAATAAAGGAAGTGACAAATGCCACTGTCATCTTCAGGGTCCTTAGTCGAGCCTTTGGGATATTATTCTTGGATTGATTCAGTTGTAGTTCTGTTAGATAAAGAAAAGAGTATGTGTTAAATGGCAAATTTCTCATGAAACCAAAATGGCCAAAAAGGAAGAATCACTAGTCTAACCTAATGCATATAATGAGGGAAATTGTCTAGTATTTTTAATAATGGTAGTTTATTATTTTTTTCTTTTTTTACTTTATTTGTACATTTTAGATATATATAATAATAACATTCATCATAGGGAATTTATACCTGTATATGATACATTTTCTTCTTTTTTTCCCATTTCTCTCTCCTCCCTTTAACTCCTCTCCCCCTCCTTATTGACAAAAGCTTTGTTTCCATTTTTTCCTTCTATTCTTTTTTTCCTTGTCTCTCCCTTCCTTTCTCCCTCCCCCTCCCTTGTTTCTCTTCCAATTTTAACATTTTCTACCCATTTCCCTATATCTATTATACATTTTGGCCCTTATTTACACTTTCAGTTTCTCACACCACAGAAACAATGTGGTATTTAAACATGTGTGTCCGATTTACTTCACTTAAGAGTATGGTCTCAAGATGCATCCATTTACCAAGAAATGTCTCAAGTTTATCCTTTATGGCAGAAAAGTACTCCATTGTATACAAAAATCACATCTTTTTTATCCCTTCATCAGGTGATGGGCATTTGGGCTGTTTCCAAGATTTAGCTATTACAAACTGTGCTGCTATAAACACAGGTGTGCACATATCACTGTGGTGTGATGCTTTTATATCTTTCAGGAAGAGACCAAGAAGGGGAATAGAGGGATCAAATTGATATTTTGTTTAAAAAGTATGTTTTAAATTAAGTTTTCCATTCTGTCATATAATAAAAAGATAAAAGGCAATGCTCTTAAAATTAAGTTTCTGCCAAACTAATCTGGATTTTAAATAGGGGGTATTCAAACAATTAAAATATAAACTTAGGAAAATAGACAGAAATCAAGCTGGGTTGAATTATGACTATACAGAATTATATTCATTGGGATAGCGAGAATTGTGTATGTGTGCAAATTGTCTGCTTCACTGGTGTGCTTCTTTCTATGAAATCAGAAATTATTTAACTTTTCACATAAATACATCATTTAAGGTGCATAGGCTGTGAAGAAATTTATTGAAATCAAAAGAATTACTGATTTTAATAATCAAATTGTGTCACTGAAGTTACAGACTTACTTCTTAGAAAGCTGCATTGTTGGGGTTGGGGATTTAGCTCAGTGGTAGAGCGCTTGCCAAGGCCCTGAGTTCGATCCTCAGCACCCTCCCCATCAAAGCTGCATCGTAAAGTGTTCAAATATCTGTTCTTGTGTTTGATAATCTGCGAGTGCTGTTTTAAGATGAATACTTTTCATATACTGTATTTTTTGAGGGAAACGGTGATATTCGGAAATAGTCATTTTACATTTTGTTCATTATGCTATATCTATAAAATTACTTTTTGACTAGAAATATTAAAACAAGTAATTTATTGACTGTATGAGTAGACTGGTTATAGTTTTTTGATCAGACAAATCTAACTATAATTTACAGTGTGCTTTAATCTTTTCATAATTATTTTGTTTAATTCCCAGTCACTGTAAATGTTAGTGATGCACAAGTAATAAAGCAGTAGGTGTGAACACATTTTTAAAAAGCAGCTTAGCACATTGGCTGAATATAAAAACATATCGGCACAACATGGCGTGCCTCTGCCTCTTTTAAAGTATCAGCACACTTGATTACTATTCACTCTTTGTCTATTCTGTTAGACTGTAGCTTTCTCCTACCACCTGTGGTGTCCATATAGCATTTTCCTGCAAGACTGAGTGGCCAGTACACATTAGTTGAATAAATAAAAAAGTAAATTGATGAATGTATTAGTAATATGTAACTCTCACCGCCTGCCTTTGCTTTGCTTTTCTGCTCTGTACTACTCATGTTTCTTCAGATTAATCCCTCTTTTGGATATGTCTTATTCCCCTGTGCCCTTCTTAGATACTCCTTATACAGTTGAATCTCTCTTGGGGAAGATTTTGAAGGCAAACTGTTTTTGCAGTACACTTTTTTCCAGATATATTAAATAGCATTTTGTGTTGGGAAGTAAAAGTTTACAGAGCATCACTCTGATTATTTTCATTTGACAATATCCGGGAATGACTAACGCCATAATAATTAAGATGATTTCCCTGCTCAGTCATACCAAATATAACTTAGGTACTATGTCATCGCTAGCATGTCTTTAAGGGTTCATGGCAACATAACAAAGTTCATTTCATAAATTTATACATTTTAGTTTTGGCGAATGCTTCAGATTACTGAAGCCAGAAAGGTACAATCACATCTGTGCAGTTTTGGGTGGAATAGTCAGTTACATACTTAACAATATCTGACACACCAACACACATGTACACACAGGCGAACACACATAAGATGTATGATTTATGCACTGTAGATATAGGGGAGTTGAATGTGAACCAAAACAGTTAACAAGTCTGTTGGCTGCTATCTAATAGGTTGTTTACTGTGGTCTAGATATGGGGTGTTTGGTGTACTGTTGTCACGGCCCAGTGGGAACAATTTTCCAGTGCTTATCCTGAGTTTTGATGGCTTATTGTCCTTTTAATTCCATGATGCAAATTTAGAGCACCAGAAGATATTAAGTTATCTCACCTGTAAATTAGGGGTAAAATAAAATACTACCTCATGGGGTGGTTGTGAATATGAAATGAGCTGATATATATAAACTGTTTGGAATAGTATCTGGCACATAGTAAGTGCCACTGTGCTTTAGAGTGGCTGTTTAAACACTGTTTGCCCACAATGAACACTGAATCTAAGAGATATGTACTGTGGGGACCCTGATGAAGGACCCGAGTGGCTGTTTAAACACTGTTTGCCCACAATGAACACTGAATCTAAGAGATACATACTGTGGAGACCCTGATGAAGGACCCGTGTCAGGGTGAAGATGATTTTTGCGTTGCAGATCAGCATGATGAGAAGAGGGATAATGAAGAGGCAGCTGAAGGTGAAGAAGTTATAAAAGGCCTGATGCCACCATTGCGGAAAGCTGCAGTGTGTGACACACTGAGAGAAAACTTCTGTTTGCCCAGAACCATTTTCTAGGTGGATCATCTTGAAGATATATAACTGTATGAGAAAAGAAAAAGTAATGTTACTTTTTCAAACACTGTTTTAAAGCTTTCTCTACTGTATACTGCTAGCTTTATATCATGTTGTTATCAAAAGTAATTTCTAAGCGCCTTGGTATTATTCTCTTGGAGTTTCTATGAAAACTTATAAGTGGATGCTTACTTAAAATATGATTTTACCTGTGCATGGAACTATAGGATTTTAGATTTTGGGAAATTATGTCAACCTTGTGGAACTCAAAGATTTAAACCTTGCTTGTACTTTACATTTCAGGTTAATAAATTTTTGCAAGTGATTTTGTTCATAGAGTACACCAACAATACCTAAAACTAGACAGGAACTTGGAATGCACCTCCCCAAATACACATTTAAAATTAATTTCAGAGACCAGAAGCCCTGTTAAAATGTTACTCTCCTTTTTCTTTTTTTTGGGGGGGAGGGTGGGTGCTGGGGATTGAACTCAGGACCTTGCGCTTGCTAGGCATATGCTCTACCACTGAGGTAAATCCCCAGCCCCTAAAATGTTAATCTTTAAACAGTGCTCAGAAGATGTGAACAGTTTACAAGAAAGATGCATAAGTGGCCCTTAGGAATGTAATATATTCATCCTTATTCATGATAATAGAAATACCATTTTTACTGTTGAGATTGGGAATTTATTCTGTTGGCAAGGCTGTGAGGAAACCCTCTTAAGTTACTAGTGGGAATTCAAACTATAGCAACCATTACAGAGGGCAATCTGGCAATAAGTAGCATAACCATGAATGCATTGTGAGATTAATCTGGTTGTCGGTTTGACTGGATTGGGAGGTGTCTAGAATATTGTCAGAGTACAGGTCTCTGTGTGTCTGTGAGGGTGCTTTGGGGATGGTCAACATGTGAATTAGCCAAACGAGGGAGGGAGACCTACCCTGAATGCCGGAGGCATCATCCAACAGGCTGGGAGCTGGGATGGAACCAAGAGGGAAGGGGAAACTCGCTGCTTGCCGCCCAGACATTTCTTCAGGGGGTAGGGATTTTTAGTGCCACTTGGCCCATGGACCTTAGAGTATAGATTCTTCAGCCTTTGAATTGGATTTGCATGGGTGATTCTCCAGGGAGTTTCCAGGCCTCCAGCCTTGGACTGAGGCTGCATCATTGGTCTCTCTTCTTTTGAGTCTTCCAGCTTCTTGGAATAAGAAACTACTGGCTTCCCTGGTTCTCCAGCTGGCAGATGACCACTCTGAGTCTATCTGACCTAAACTAATCTGATAAATTATATGTATATTCTATTGATTCTGTTCCTCTGGAGACTCCTTATAGAGCATTTCCCTTTGATACAGCAATAATACATCCAAGGAATTTATTTGCCCTAAACATACATCCACACTCTCATGATGTGAAAATGCATATGACGCATAATTTGTATATTGAAAAATACTGAAAATTTGTAATTGAAAAATGCTGAAAATAATGTGGATGCCAGTTCATAGAACAGTGACTGAATAACTGTGATAGAACACAGTGCGTTGCTGTACAGCTGTAGAATAAGGCACATCTCTATCTGTTGATCAATCGATCAGTCTATCGGTGTGTATATATATCCGTTTTCTGCTGTGTCCCTACAGAGAACCTAGAAATAAGGACCACCTATCAGTAATGAGCACCTCTTGTACCCTAGTACCCAAATCTTGTTTTCTCAGTACTATTCTCTACTACAAGGAACCATTGGAAAAGTCATTTAAGAAGTAGATGACTCCAAAGCTGGGCCAGACAAAATAAAATACATGCTTCCAATGACTTTAGCCAAAGAGGAAGTGTAAATAGAGAGAATGGTATAAACAGAAATAGGAACTAGCTGGAAATGACTCCTTTTGGCTAAATTTGGGACAGTTTAAACATCAAAATACAAAAAAGAAACATTAAAAAAACTACTGAATAAAGTATGAATCCATGAATCCATCCAGCACATAAATGGGGAGAGGGAAAATGTTTATAATATTGAATGCCAACTAATAAAAGTAAAAAGGAAGCATGTAAAATGTAATTAGTGATTAATATTTGCTAATCACCAAAATAATAATGGATTCAGGCAAGAATTTCCAATGACTAGTAAAAACAGCAAGTGAAAGTTTGAGAACAAGACATTTAAAAAAATCTTGGCTGGGCATGGTGTCTTCTGCCTGTAATCCTAGCACTCTGGGAGGCTAAGGCAGGAGGATTCCAAGTTCAAGTCCCAGATAGACAACTTAGTGAGACTCTATCTCGAAATAAAAAATAAAAAGTGCTGGGGACGTAGCTCAGTGCAATGATCCTGGGTCATAAAACCCAGCACTCCCCCATATTTATAAAATCCCAAATGTATCTACTTCCAGGATACTACTTTTCATAAAAAGTAAAGCAATAACTCTACCAGAGAGAAATATCCACATAATTAAGATAATATTGCCACTTTAAACAGCACATTGAGAACAGTATCATTTCTCAAACTGTGTAATTTGAATAGAACATCAGACTGAGCAACATTCTACAAAACGCCTGATCTGCACACTTCAAAAATGTCAGTATTATGATACACAAAATAAAACCTTTAGTCTCGAGCTAAAAAGAGACTGAGGAGATGTGCAACTGAGTCCGTCACGTTATCTAGGATTTTCTTTTGTTAAAAGGACAAACATTGAAATAGTAGTATTGTACCAGAACTAATTTGTTGCCTTTGATACTCATATTGTGGCTTTGTGTGAAGAAGTCTTAAACTCACATTGACGTATTGAGAGGTAAAGAAGTCACGTTTGCTACTTTTGAACAACTGGGAAACTTAAGAGAAGAAAGCAAAGAAGCAAATGTAGGAAAATTCTAATATTTGGGATTACATGGATAAAAGGTATCGAGGAAATGTTTCTGGGATTCTTGGCAATCTTTCTCTGAGTGTGAAATTATGTTTAAAAAGTTATTTTTTATAGCACAAATTAAACTTACGGAAATGGTGCAAATAGTTTGAAAAATAAATTCTTCTTTGTGAAAAATAAATTATTGTGGACAGTTATTCATCCTTTCCCTATTCACCAAGCATATTTCTTACCTAGTGATTTCCAAGCTTTCTGCTAAGAAACTTCATTTTACTGTGATAAATTACTGAAATGAAAACATCAGACAGTGCAAGAACTGCAAGTATTTTAAAACTGATAAAAAATAAATTTGAACAATTAAGCAAATGAGTGATTTCTTTTTTAAAAAAGTTTCTAATTGAATTAAGAAGTTATGGTTTATTTAATAGGCCCAGAGTTTCTTGTCTTTTTGGGATTATTAGAGAGGGGGTGAAATGTGCTATTTAAAAAACTATAAAATAATTGTTTTCTTGGTTTGTAAAGTAAAAACAATAGTCCTTTTTTTACATTTGTAATTAAAAATTGATTTTCAGTTTCAGATCTTTTTTCAAGGGAAAAATACTTTTTAAATTAATCCACTAGAGGGCGACTAAGACTCATTTTTATCAATTAAGAAACCCAAACAAGTGCATTCAGCTAATTTTATCTTATGATTCAGATCAACTTTCTTCCCACATTACAAAGTGAGCCTTTCAGTTTTCCATACTTCTTTCCAACTTGCCCTTATTTAAAATTTAGTTTTAAATCAGACAGATAAGTGACTTGAAGTTGTTAGACGGTTTACCTCACAGAAAACCTGAGAATCTCACATTTCTTTGAAGTTCACTGCTTTCCTCCACATCTCTCCAATTGTACTTGGAGTCAAATGACCCCAGTTGACTCCCTGCTCTGCTCTGTGTGTCACATTTTCACCGTAATATTTCACACTTGCAGTAACTGGATAATGAAACTTTCAGTAACAGTGACTTTGAAACATAGTACTACAACTACTGAATATTTTGAGTTACTGGTTATTATCTTTATTTAACAAGTGCTTATTTTTCAAGCAGCCTTTTGGTAAGCATAATTACACCAGGTGTTCTCTGTCCTAAGAGATGAAACGAATATGTATTTACATCAGGAAATTTAATGTTCAGTAATGACTATTATAGAATGTGTGTGACATCTAATACAAGACAGACTGATAAGGTTTAAAAGAGAAAAACAGTAAAGTAAAATATATGGAAACTCAGAATCTTACTTGCCCATAAAATAAATTGGTCTTAATCTTGGTTCGTCTTATTTTGTGCTTCAAGGCCACTGTCATGTGCGTGGTTATGTAAGGATCCATTTCCTTTTCAGTGATTCCTTTGTCCTTGGATTGTATTTCTTTAGTTTCTCATGTTTTGTTTACTTATCCATGACTCTAGTTCTCATCAGTGTGTGCTTTATTTTTTATTTTATTTTATTTTTTACCAAGAACATGTACTAGTATGTTGTATATATAATGATCATATTCAACATGGTTATTTTGTACCTGTGTATGATATATCTTGGTTTCCTTCCTCTCCCCACCTCTCCTGTCTGTTCCCCAACCCTTCCCTATTTGCAGCAGGTTTATTTACATTTTTCCATTTTTTCCCCTCTCTCCTTTCTTTTCTTTTTTCCCTTCCTTCTTTTCCCCCTTCTCCTTATCTAGTTCTCCTCTCTTTTGAAAACTTTCTTTTTTAACATAATATGTATTATACCCCTTTGTCCTTATTTACACTTATGACTTATCATGTGACTTCTCCTTGGAAAGTGTTGATATTTGTTTGCTTTATTTTGCCATAAACTGTTCTGTTTTTCTTCTTAACCTGCAATAGATGTTCATTCCTTCTTAGAGTGTTCTCTTTGGCCTTCACCTTACCCTATACTAGCTGAAAAGTTTTTCAAAGGTAACTCTCTTCAGATGGTGCATGCTCCAATTTCCTCATCTTTAAAATGGAGGTAGGAGTAGCGTCTACCTCTAGAGGCTATCATGACAAGTGAATGAGTGATTGCATGCTAACCACCTGGAATGGTGCCTGCACACGGCACTATACAAACCTTGACCTTTATTATTATAAAAATATTTGCAGCACATAACTTTACATGTATTTATGTCTATATCTATAAATGCAGACCATATATCTTTTTCCTGTTGTCTTTTTACTATCCTATCTGTAAGCTTTTCCTTTCCTGGACTTCTACAGGGAAAATGGAAATAGATAATATTACATAATGGGTAAAGTGTAGACGTTAAAAGTTCTGGCTATGGTTTTAAAGGTGTTATGGCAAACTGTGCTTACCGGTGTACAATTGTTTCTAGTGGAAAACAATTGATGAACTATAACTTCAGAAAGGGCTGTTTGGACTGACTTTCCCTGTGTGCAGCATGCCACAGAGCTTCTTTTGGGAGGAAATCCTTCACACATCAAGGCTGGAAAATATTGCTGTGCTCACTGCAGACTGGTAATTGGGGCTGCAGTGAACCTAAAGAGACAAACTCCAAAGTAATGTTTTTCTTTCACTAGCTTCTACCTGTACCCTGCTAGGTGTCTCTTAGCAACTATCCTAGAACAGATAGTTGTTTGTCTTAGTTTCCTTCTCAGATTTGTTTTTCTTTAATTCATCATGCTTTGGTTATTTCTTCAGACTCCTCTCTTGTGAAAATGCCCACGGACATTTCCTTCTCTTTCTTATGAAAATCTCCACGGATATTTCCCTCCTCCCTTCCTCCTTCCCTCCCTCCCTCCCGCCCTCTCTCTCTTCCTTCCTTCCTTCCTTCCCTCTTCTCTCCCTTCTTCCATTTCTCCCTCCTCCCCTTCTTTCTTTTCTTGTTTCCTTCCTTCCCAATACACCTTTAGAAATGACATCTATAAGACTTGAATTATTA
>PVJO010029249.1:7014-17167 GCA_004026905.1 Hystrix cristata | reverse complement strand
ACCCGGTTCAGCCCCCAGTGACCAAAAATCCATTTTTCCAAAAGAGCAACTGAATTCTCACTACCGTGCCAACAATAGTATATCTTCTCAAGCTTTGTCATCAAATCCATCGTGTCCTACAGGTTAAAGTTTTAACCAATGCTGATCCGTTGAATTAATCATTTCATTCCATAATAAATTCCTCCACAGAGCAGTGTAACTGCCTGTTTAAATCGGGTAGGCTGATGTGACATACCTTCAAATTGTTTGCCTTTCAACAATTGTACAAGTTCCCAGTGCCCTCCATGCAAGCCAGTCCTTTCCACAGTGTTTTCTTTTTTGGTCCGTGGCGCGCACGGCCCCGAGTGCCCAAGACTATATCTTGATGGCTCCTTAAGTCCCAAGTAGATTCCCAGAATCAGAAACAGTCAAGCTAATTTTCTTTTTTTTTTTTTTTTTGGTGCTGGGGATCGAACTCGGGCCCTTGTGCTTGCAAGGCAAGCACTTTAACCACTGAGCTAAATCCCCAGCCTCAAGCTAATTTTCAAAACAAAAGAATTCAGTACCATTCACCTGAAAATCCTGCCACTTTAGACACATGGTCCTATCATCCCACAAAGAACCTTACATTAATGTACCCTACACAATGAGGATTTCCCCAGAGGTTTTTCTATCCTCCTTTGAATTCAGAGGGATGGAAAGAGGTAGCAGCAAATTGTGTTGCCACGCAGCAGTAGAATGAATAATGGAAAGAGAAATTAATCCAGAACTAAAACCTGTCCTCGCATCGAGGTAAAACAGGTACAAAGAGGAACAAGTCAACCACGAGAAGACACAATTAAGTGATAGCTCAGACACCTGCCTGAGAGAAGAGGACAAGAAGCTTAATTACAAAACTAAATGAATGACATTTAAATAAGATTAAAAACAGGAAGGAGAAAAAAACCCTCTAGCAAAGAACAAATAAATGTCTCCAAAGAATCAGGTCAGAGAAAAATGAGTTGCTTTTACATATTATGTAGGGAAAGAGACAGCAGAGACAAGACTCAGCAAGACCCTATTCCATGGCCTGGCATGGAGCTAGGAAAGGATACCACAAAACTCAAATCCAAACCCACTCATTAGGGAAGATGGATAGTTTCACAGTGACTGATAGAAGAAAATAAGCCTGAGCATCTCACTTGCTTAGGAAAGAAGTCAAGGAACTCAAAGAACAGGCTGGAAATAGCACTGGTATAACAAGCTAATGCCACCAAAACCCCAGAGGCACTGTAAACTCCAGCCAATTCCAGCATCTCTGGACAAAATCACCAATTACCCAGGGACACTGGCAGCAATCAGCAGGCTAACTGTCAATCAGTGGTACAGGAAGGACTTAGAAGCCAACAACCATCAGTAGAATACCTTTAAAATATACTATGTGGCTTTTCAGAAACAGGCATCTGTCTGGCTTCAAACCTAAGGATTTCACTGACCTTGAGGCCAATGAATCAAATCAGAAAATGAAATGGCTTTGGTTGTGTGCTCTGAGCCTTCCCAGGTGAACAGAGCACACAAGCCAGAATGTCAACTGCCTGCACAGCCTAAAGCTTTCACGCCCCTCTGGATGAGACAGAAAATAGAACAAATCCTTTCTTTAAATGGAAGTCAACTTTTGTCCTCTCCATTTTCCCTTGCTGTTGATGCATATCTGCCAAAAGGGACAATAATGTTCACAACTGTCTCCCACTCCCCATGTTCTTGGGGACAAAGCAATTCTTCCAATTATCACCTTTCCTCTTCTCCTCTTCTTTCTCATGAAGATGACCTTTTACATGAAAGTTTCCAGATCCTCCATTATGGGAAATGTAGGACTCCTGTGCAACTGCCACAGCAAAACATGCTCAGGAGCCACTGCCTCCTTCTGAGGCTCCATACCACCTGCTTATCCCTTCCAACCTTGTCCACCTGAGTGATAGCCAAAATCATGCTTTGAGAAATCAAGTAGTTGAACTGGGAATGTAGCTAGTGGCAACAGTGCTTGCCTAGCATGTATGAAATTCCCAGTACAAAGAAATCCCTAGTATAGAGACAGACAGAGAGAGAGAGAGAGAGAGAGAGAGAGAAGGAAGGAAAAAAGGAAGGAAGCAAGCAAGCAATCTAGTTATCAATGAGACCATGTCTACATCAGTCCTCTGATGTACAACCAATTCTGCCAAACTGAGGGAAATCAGTACCACGCCTGTCCTAGTTACTCGAGATCCTAGGAAGGATACTGTCTCAAACCAAACTATACATGTCTTTAGAACAAGAGTAGACAGGGCAATAAAACTATGGCTACTCTTTCCTCTTCCTTTTTGCTTGACAAAATGCTGCTGGGCCTATGAGAGTTGACATTTCTCTGGATAGAAGTGACTTCATGTACAGAGAAAAGAACAAAGAGTGATTTCTCACTCTTTAAGAGATGTTTATGTGGGCATCTTTTTCTCCTGGTAACTGGCTAACCCTGCTAGAGATTATCTTTGGCTTCTGCCAAGTTCCTGAGGGAATGAAAGATTCAAAATAGTATAAATTTTGGATTTAGCCAAATGTAGAGATCTGAAAGGAAAAATATCTTCCTGGCATTCATTTTTAGTCCTTGAGTTTTCTATACTGCTGTACAGAATCTTTCAAAACTAAATTATAGAATAAGAGAGATACCTTCTAATACCCTATATGAGAACAGTCTAGTACTGACAGAAATTGATTATCCTCGGAGCACAGAGTCTTTTTGCACACAGAAGGTAAAGTAGGTGTTTTGTTTTCAATTCTGTTTTGTGGTGCTGGGGACTGAACCCAGGATTGAACTACAGTCCCTGTCACCAAAGCAGTCTTTCTTAATCAAGCCCAGAATATATCTTCAGACATACTCCCCTAAATCAGAGAAAATTTAGGCAATAAGGAAGAACAATTCAAAAAGCAATATTAAAAACAAGATACCAATCACTTGTTGCCAAAATTCCTTTTCCATCTACCCTAGCACTTTACTGCTATGTTCTTTTAAAAGCAATATTGTAGTTATATAGGATGTTACCTTTAGAGGAAGCTAGGTGAGGGGTACATGAAACCCTACTACTATTTTTTTGTAACTTCCTGTAAATCTATATCAAAATTAAAAGTTTACAAAAACAGGGGTTGGGGATTTAGCTCAAGTGGTACAGCACTTGCCTAGCAAGCATGAGGCCCCAAGTTTGTCCCCGGTCTCCCTCCCCCACAAAAAAGTTTACAAAAGTAACTAAACTAAAAGAAGCAAACAATAAAAGTTCAAAAGATAGTTCCTCAAAATTAGGAGTTGGGGATTTAGCTCAAGTGGTAGAATGCTTGCCTAGCAACAAGGCCCTGAGTTCAATCTCCAGCATCCCCCCCACCCCACCAAAAAAAAAAAACATTAGGAAGGGTTGCCAAACTGACAAAGCTATACTTACACAAGAACTGCCAGATAAATCTATGGTTCAAATCAACCTTTCTCTAGAAAAATTTCAGTCCTATATGACACTTGCCATAGAACAAGCATCTAACAAAAAAGCTCTCAATGCCTAGTCTCAAAGTGTATCTAACCATGAAAACACAGGCTTCTGCCAATGACAGGAGAGGCAGCTGGATCCAGGAAGCTGTGATCCTCTCTGGGTTGTCCATTTCCCAGTAAGTAACTAAAAGGTCAGGTCATGTACAATTTCTTTGTTTTTCACAAAGCTGAGAATGCTTTGGATGTTATTTAGCACAGTGAAGCTGAACAGATTGTTTAGGGGGCTTTAAGGGCCTTTCTTCCTACAGGGAGGCAAATGTTGCCTAGTGATCTGCATCTGAGCATAGGAGTCATGAACTCTAAGTTCTAATCATGACTGTTTAGTGTCTGATCCTTAGCAAGTCGCTTAGCCCTTCAATAGCTCTACTCCCTTCCCCAACGAACGGGCATAAAATGATGATTTATTACCCAGGGATATATCAGAGTGAAAAGGTAAGGGACTGTGATCTACAGATGAACAGCAAATAAAAATGCCAGTATAAATCTGCCTTTAAATCATCTCATGTTTTCAGGCTGTGGAGAGTCACATTTAAATGCAATCTGTCTCCCCAATGCCCCCTTGCCTTTCCTTATGGTGGAAGTAAAATAAGCTGATTCTGTGAGGCTCTATTCAAATAGCTCCCTTTCCAACAACTGCTGCTTCTAAAATTCTGCTCATTCTTTGGTTAATAGCTTAGAAACCATCAAAGTTTCCATTTTTACTTGGCCAAAGGCAATCCATGCATCTGTGGGAAGGAAGAAAGAGATAAAGGAAAAAAAATTACCTATGACTTCCTTTCACATCAACAATTCCAATAAAACTAACTTGAATGGCTGGCCCTATCAAAGAGAAGTCAGTTCATCAGAAACACAACAACCATCTTATTAGGTTTTTATCCTTATTATTATTATTATTATTATTATTTTGAGACCCAAACACAAAATTGTACTGCTTTAGGAGAATGCTAATTCACTATTAATGGAAATTCTACAAATTCATTTACCCATTTATTTATTCATTCAAATATTTTCTGAATCCCTATTAAAAGTCATATAATCTACCAGTCATGGTGGCACACACCTGTAATCCCAGCTACTTAGGAGGCTGCAGCAGGAAGATCACAAGTTCGAGGATAGCCTGAGCACCACAGCAAAACCCTGATTCAAAATTAAAAATTTTAAAAAGGGCCAGGGCCAAGCATGGTGGTGCACACTTGAGAGGCTGAGGCAGGAGAATCTCTGCAAGTTTGAGGCAAGGCTGGGCTATATAGTAAGTTCAAGGCCAGCCTGAATTACATAAAGAGACTGTGTCTCAAAAAACCAAAAGAGAAAAAGCAGGGAGGCATGACTCAGTGGTAGAGTACCTGCCTAGTTTTTGCAAGGCTCTGGGTTCAATAACTAAAACCACAAAAAAAAAAAAAAAAAAAAAAGATTGCTAAAAGAAGGATAACACAGCCAGGTGTGGCGGTACATGCCTGTATTCCACACTTAGGAGCCTGAGGCAGGAGAATCACTGTGAGTTCAAGACCAGCCTGGTCTACATGGTGAATTCAAGACCAACATGAACTATATAGCAAGACCCTGTCTCAAAACACAAAAATAAGGGTAGAAAAAAAGGATAATACAGACAAGTGGACTTCTTCTTTTCCATATTCTAGTTGAAATTGGCCTGAATATATTTCTACACATACTCAGATACCATGGTGTCAGGCCTCATGTAAACAGGTGGCAATGGGGAGCAGGCCAAGGCCACAGTCAGAAAAGCAGACCATGCAGGAATGAACCCCCAACTGCTACAGCTGCCTCCTCCTTCTCCACAGACCACTACTGGGGGTTCACCACTGGCAAAACTGCTGGCTACCATCCCAATAACAAAGAGTAACTGTAGTCAAATAGCACTGGGATAAAAATCAACACTCCCAGTATGGTGCTATCAAACCCTCTCCATACCGTGACAAAAGGCATTCAGATCTTAGTCACCTGCTTCTATATGCCCAAGATTTCCAGGTGCCCAGTCTAAGCCCAGCTGTCTAATTTATAAATAAACGTTAATTAGGGTTTGCAGCACATGTTTGGATCAGCACACACCCAAATAAGCATATTTTCCATGAGTTTCACACACCTCCCTCAAATCCATAACTCTATAAGGAAAAGAAAGACTGAAAACATGGGCATTTCAACATGCGAGGGGTAGCAGCCACCAAGGAGTGGGTGGATCACCATAGCCAAACTTGTGTTCACTGAACATGGTAGTATACATTCTCATGGTCCCTGACGCACTGGCTGTAGTGTTGTATTTTGCAGTTTCCTTAACACCTGCTGCTCTTCATCTCACTGTAATTCCATGTACAAACACACAGAGCCAGAGCTCCAGAAGGGCTCACTCAGTCTGTATGGGAAAAGAAGCTAACCTCGCTTGGCAGAGAACTCTAAGTAGCCATGCCTGAGAAACAAGCAGTCATCCAGGCCTCAATGATGACACTCATACCCCTGCTCTCAACTTCTCAGGGGCCTTGGAATCCTAACCAGTCAGTGTGGAGCAGCACGTGATTACAGAGCTAAACATGACAAAGCTCTCAAGACATAAAGTCAACCAGCCAACACAGGATAAGAATGTTCTTCTTCGTAAGCTATCTGTCAGAATGGCAAAACACTAAGAGTCAGGGAAAGAAGACATTTTTAGCCAGGCAACTGGCCCAGGCCTGTAATCCCAGCACTCCAGAAGGCTGAGATGGATGGATCCAAATTGAAAGCCAGCCTGAGGAATTTGGTGAGTTAGCAAGACCCTGTCTAAAAAATAAAAATTAAAAAGTTTTTAAAGGCTAGGGAACCAGTTCAGTGTGAAGGCCGTGGGTTTAATCCCAGTACCCCCCCAACACACACACACACACACACACACACACACACACACACACACACAAATTAAATCTAAATCATAATCATTTGTTTTAGCAAAAATGCTAACAGTGGGGCTAGGGATGTAGTTCAGTGATAGAGCACTTAGAGCACTTGCCCACCATGTGCAAGACCCTGGGTCTGATCCCAAGCAATGGCAAAAAAAAAGACACGAATACACTCTGGGGTTTATGGCATGTGTGAAAATAAAATGTATGACAACCACAACACGGAGCTGGGGATTTAGCTCAGTGGTTAGAGTGTTTGCCTAGCAACTGCAAGGCCCTGAGTTCAATCCCTGGCACCAAAAAAAAAAAACAAAAACAAAAAACAGCACAAAGGACAGGACAGACAGTTCACAATGATAACAGGACCAATTCTGCAAAGGATAGGGAATACCAGACAGAAGTACAAGAACAATGGGAAGTGTACAGGACCTCAAGGAGACAGACTAGAACAATGGAGGGGCAATATGGAAAGGGTCATAGAACAGGACAGAGAGGAAGAAGACAATGGACAATGAGGATGGGAGAGAAGCCAGAGAGATCCAAGGCCACAGTCAGGATAGTCAGCACAAAAAAGAAAGAAAGCAGAACAAAAGAGGAAATAAAACCAGAAGAGAGGCAGAAGCAGCAGGCAGAAGCAACTACTACCAACTGCTGAATACTACAATGCGTAACTCCACCCAGTTATAGACATAAACCATTTGTATTTGTTCTAAGTTCTACAGCTGTACCAAATACACAGATTGGTGTCATCTTGTGTTTTCACTTTAATCCTAGACTTTTAGACCCTAACAGTCATACTATTATCCATAGGCAACAATGGGAGCCCTTTATATTAAAAAGAATTGTTGCTGCCTAAGAAATTCTATTAAATTTAGTCATTTCAATCTCTTGTGACCTCTCTTCAGCTCTTCCGACATTCCCTCAATACTGAACTCTCACATGATCATACTCTTCTCTCCTAAAATACTAAAATGCCTCCACTGAAAATTAGCATGATTCTCTTACTCCCCCTTCATCACCACAGGCAGTAACTGCAAAAAAACTTTCTAATCCATTAATTAAAGATCGCTACTTCCCATTATGGAAGACTAAATTTAGAAAGCCAAATTGGGTTGGGAGGAAACCATGTGTCACAACAAGTGAGATGAACTCTATGGAAGGGGGCTGGGTTACAGGCCAGTTTCTTATAAAGCCTCTGACACTAACACACAAACACCCTGCTGAGTGTGGGCGGGGCAACCACTCAACCCTGCAACCATCAGGGGTCTATTGTCCCATCAGGTCACAAAGCCACAGGATCTATCAGCAAGCAACTGCCTCAGAGAACATGTCTCCTCTGCTTTCCCAAAGCTGCCCACTTAGTTGCATATAAGGGGTGGCAAGCCACCACTAATTGTACCTTAGAGAAGACCCACTTCCTGCCTACAGGGGTGGCAGTGACTTTATTGGGCTATCCAATGAATACAAAGACAAAAGTAAACACTATAATTTGCTGTTTTGTCTCTGGTGTGCAGGGGGAGTGGAACAATCAGCACTGTCTGTAAACAGTAATAATGCCACATGTTACACAAAGAACAGGAGCCCCCCATCTCTCCACCCCAGCCCACCGCCTCAACCTATGACATCCCTCCCACCTTACTCATCTTGAGCAAACACACAAGCTTCCCCACAGTCCATATGCTGCTACCAAATGGAGCAGAGGGAGAATCCAAGTTTGTACTGATTTTTCCTAGCTAAGTCTTATACAAAGGAAGAATCACTGGAACTCAAGAAATATTCAATTGGTCCTTCGATTCATGAGCGTGATGATTAGGTTTTCATGCTTATGCATGATATGTGCCTCCCACAAGCCTTGTTACGACATCGGCACATTATCTGTCTGACATAAAAAAAAAAAAAAAAAAAGAAATATTCAATTATTTCTACCAGTGCGCACGCACTTGTGCACACACACACAAACACACACACATGCATACACACATGCACACACACAAAAAAAGAAGAAATACAAGAAAGAAGGAACAGAAGATTGGGGATTTAGCTCAGGGGTAGAACACTTGCCTAGCAAGTGCAAGGTCCTCAGTTCAATCCCCAGCACCCCCCAACTCCAACCAAAAAAAGAAAGGAGGAACAGAAGAGAAAGTGTAGAATGGATGTGACAGATGAAAGTCCTACATCAATTCCAAGTACTGCAAATAAATGAATGAGTATTCACAGGTGTGAATATCTCTAGGTCTGGTCCAAAAAAAGGCTAAAACGAAAGGGGTGGGAGGGAGGGAGGAAAGAAGGGAGGAAGGGAAGGGAAGAGAAGGGGAAGGAGAGAGAAGAAGAAAAGAAGAGATGCATCCTAAACAAACTCCAAGGTTGGGAGAAAAAAGAATCCACCTTGAGCCCAGGCCTAAGTGCTCATAAAAGGCACAGGAAAAAAGGATGAACCCAAGAGGAAAAGTTACCTGACCAGAGTTCCCGCCAGGTGTAATGTAGCCGCACTCGACACTTCTTCTGGTAGCAAAGCAATTTATGTACCACCTGAATGCAGCGTCTGTTACAAAGAAAGAAAAACAGGGTAAGCCCAAGCATACAATACAATTCACCACAGCTATCATTCATTCATTCATTCATTTGCAGTACTGGGGACTGAATTTAGTACCTTCACACTAACCTACCCTCCCAGCTCTTTTTTTATTTTTTATTTTGAGACAGGGTCTCACTAAGTTGCTGAGGCTGTGCTTAAACTTGGAAACCTCCTGCCTCAGCCTTCCAGAATGCTAAAATTTTAAGTCTGTGCTACCACACCCAGCTCAGATATCCTTTTTCCTTAGTGAGGCAGCTTTGTTTGCTAGGGCAACTAAAAACACTGGATATAAATATGTACACATACAAAGCTGGGCAAGACAGCACATCCCTATAATCTCAGCACTCAGGAAACTGAGGCACAAAAACCACATAGTTCAAGGTCAGCCTGGGTTACATAGTTAAAGGCCAGCCTGGACCATATAACAAAACCCCACCTCAAAAAACTAATAGATAAACAAACATGCAAAAGAAAAGAATACCTTTGGGAGTTGGAGATTTAGCTCAGTGGTAGAGCGCTTGCCTAGCAAGTGCAAGGCCCTGAGTTTAATCCCCAGCACCCCCGACCCACAAAAGAACACCTTCAGCTCTTCTCGTGAATAAATCTCACTCTATGTCTCTCTCTCTCTCCCTCTCTTACACACACACACACACACACACACACAATTCATCAATGGGAAAAGGGGGCTGCAACCACCTAGAAGTCAATACGCAGTTAAGCACCCCGATATATTTCCCTTAAGGATCATTCCTGAGAGGATGTAACACAATTATGCCAACAAAAGTGACAGGCTGTGGACCTCTGGGGTCCGTGAACCGGGGGCACAGCGACGTTGCAGAAAAAAGAGAGACAGGACAGTGGGGCACAGGGGGCCAGAGAGGAAAGACTCTAAGGCAAATTTTATTTCTTCAGTGAAAACTTATATAGGGTAGGGTAAGTGCAATACATGGCAATTCTTTAAACTAAACAGAACTGAATGGGATGTGTAGGTAATCTATCACTAAATCAGTGGGCCAGGAACAAAACTATAAGGTTGTAAACGATAAACTATTTGTTCAGCGTACTGAGATCTTATCGAGGCTGCATAACAGTTTACAAACCTCAGGTGGGAAAGATAAGACCTCTACAAGGCGCCTGCTGTTTCGGACAATGTCCCCTCTCCCAGGCTCCCTA
>PVJO010029248.1:5889-17165 GCA_004026905.1 Hystrix cristata | reverse complement strand
GTATAGGAATGCTATTGATTTTTGGGTGTTGACTTTGTATCCAGCAACACAACTGAATTTATTTATTAAATCCAGTAGTTTTTTGGTGGAGTTTTTTGGGTCTTCTATGTAGAGTATCATGTCATCTGCAAATAACGATAGTTTCACTTCTTCCTTTCCTATCTTTATTCCTTTTATTTCTTTCTCTTGTCTAATTGCTTTAAGCCTCGAGATTTTAAAACGGACAAATTTTTCTTTGCATCTGTTTTCCCCCGCAGTTGTGAGAAAGGCTTGGTCCCCCCCTGCCACATTCATCTGGGGTCACAGCCGGAGGTAGCTGCGACTCAGATTCTACCCTGTGTATCACCAAAATAAACTGCTTTGAATTCTTAAAGAAATAGCACATATTTTTCTTCCCGTGGGAAGAAAGACAAAAAGAAAATTTCTTCGGTACTCCATAACCCCTTATGCTGTTTAAAATTAAAGGTTTAGGTTGTAACACCAGTCTTTTAAATTAGGTAGTAAGATAGAGAAAAAGGCAAAGGAAAAAGAAAAAGAAGGAAAAAAATGGTGGCAACTGTTGGCACCTGCTCAGTAAAACTGTGTCATGGTACAAAACAACATGGCTGCCGACCACATGGCATCATATAACTTAGGATTGAGTTAGGGCTCAGGTTACAGTTAGGGTTATGTTTAATGTCAGGACACCCCACTACTTTGGAGCTGTGTTTAGGTTTAGAGTTATGGTTAGAGTGAGTTTTAGTTTTAGGGTTAAATTACCTCAATGCTTTGGTTTTAGTGATAGTGTTAAGGCACTACAAAACTTAGAGATAGTGTTAGGGATATCGTTAGCTTTAAGTTTAGGTTTAAAATTAATTTAAGGATAAGATCAGGGTTAAGGTTAGAGTTAAGATTAGAGTTGGTTTTAGGGTTAAGTTTAAGGTACCAGAATAAGTTACCTTTGGGTATATTTTTACAGCACCCCATATATTAGGGTTGGTCACGTCTCAGGTTAGATTTAGTGTTAGACTTAGTGCAAGTATACCACATTACTTTGGCTTCAGTGTTAGGGTTAGCGTTAGGGTTAAATTTAGAGTTAGAGGAAGGGTTAGTGTTAGAGTGTAGGACCTTGAATACTTTGGCTTTAGTGTTAGGGTTAGGACAACTAAATATGTAGGGCTAGGGCCAGATTCAAGGTTAGATTGATAGTGAGCCTTAGGCTTAATTTAGGGTTAGAATTAGGGTTAGGTTTAGACTTAAAGCTGGATTTGCGGTTGAGGTGTAGTCACCACAATGCATTGAGTTTAGGTATATTTTTAGGGCATCCCATAATTTAGTGTTAGCTTAGGGCTTGTTATAGTAAGGGCTACGTTTGATGTTAAAATACCCCACTTCTTTGGCTTTAGGATTAGGGTTACAGTTCATGTTAGGGTTGGGGTTAGTCCACCTCAATACTTTGGCTTTAGTGTTAAGGTTAGGGCACCTCAAAATGTATGGTTAGGTTTAGGGTTTGGTTAGATTTAGGATTAGCATTAGGATTACTTTAGGGTTAGGGTTAGTGTTATGGTTAGGGTTAGGAATAGAGTTGGGTTTAGGTTTAAATTTCTTGCACTGCAGTGCATTGGCTTTAGGTGTATTGTTAGGGCACACCATAACTTAGTGTTTGGTAAGGGCTTGGGTTAGAACAGTGGTTAGGTTTGATGTTAAATCACCCTACTACTTTGGCTTCAGTGTTAGGGATAAGATTAGGACTAGTGTGGAAGTTACTGTTAGAGTTAGGGTTAAGGCACCTCAATACATTGCCTTTAGTGTTAGCAATAGGGCATGGCAAAACAGGGATAATTTACAGACATGGTTAGCTTTAGGGTTACATTTAGGGTTCATTTAGGGTTAGTGTCAGGGTTAGGCTTAGGTTTAGATTTGAGTTTGTGGTGAAGATTAGGGCACCACAATGCACTGGCTTTATGTGTGGTCTTAAGGCACCTCAAAACTTAGCATTAGGCTTAGAGTTAGGATAATATTTAGTGTGAGGGTACCCCAGGGCTTTGGCTTTAGGTTTAGTGTTAAGGTTAGGGATAGGAATACTTTCAGGTTTAGGGTTAAAGCACCTCAATGTTTTGGCTTCTGTGTTAAGTTTATGGCACCCCCCAAAACTTAGGGAAACAGTGAGGACTATGGTTAGATTTAGGGGTAGGTTTAGGATTAAATTAGGGTTAACATTAGGGTTAGGGTTAGACTTCAGTTTATGGTTATGTTAAGGGGACCAGAATCATTAGGCTTTAGGAAAAGTATTAGGGAACCTCATAATTTAGAGGTGGGTTAAAGTTCAGTTTAATTTTTTTTAACCAGGAACATGCATTAGTACAATGTACATATAATGGTTACATTCATCACATTTATTTTGTACCTGTACATGGTGCATCTTGGTTCTGCCCCCCTCTTCCCCGCCCCTCCCCTCTATTCACTTCCCTGTTTACAGCAGGTACATTCACATTTCTTCATGAATTCTTTTTCCTTTTTCTATCTCTCTTTTCCCTTCCCGTTTCTCCCGTCTCTCCATCCAATGCTCCTCGCCTTGGAATATTACCTTCCTTTTAGATTATATCTATTACACCTCTTCATCCTTTTTTACATCCATGGTTTCTCATATCAGAGAAACAATTCGATAGGTACTCATGAGTGTCTGATTTATTTCACTTAATAGTATGCTCTAAAGGAACATCCATTTACATACAAATGACTCTAGTCTATCCCTTTTATGGCAGTGTAGTACTCCATTGTGTAGAAAAACCACATTATCTTTAGCCATTCATTGGTTGTTGGGCATTTAGGCTATTTCCAACACTTAGCTATTACAAATTGTGTTTCTATAAACATGGTTGTGCATATATCCCTGTAGTATGAGGATTCCAGTTCGTCTGGGAAGATCCCCAGCAGGGGGATAACTGCATCAAATGGAACCTCTAGTTCTAGTTGTCTGAGGAATCTCCAGATTGATTTTCATAGTGGAGGGATGAGTATACATTCCAGCAACAATGGAGGAGGCTTCCTTTTTCCCTACAGCCCTGCCAGCATTTGTTACTGGTTGATTTTTTCATAAACGTGGTTCTTTCTGGAGTGAGATGGAATCATAATGTTATTTTGATTTGCATCTCTTGAATGACTAGTGATGTTGAACACTTTTTCATATATTTATTTGCCTTTTTAATTTCTTCATCTGAGAAATGTTTATTCATTTTAGATGACCATTTTTGGATTGGGTCTTTAAATTTGGGAGGTTTAATTTTTTTGAATTCTTTGTATATGCTAGATGTTAGACCTTTGTCTGATGGATAGCTAACAAAATTTTTTTTCCCAGTCTGTGGGTTATCGCCCTGCTCTATTGGTGATTTGTTTTGCTGTGCAAAAGCTTTTTAATAGCATGTGGTCCCAAGCACTGATTCTTCGTGTTGTTTCCTGTGCTGTTTGGGTTATATTAATAAATTTTTTCCCTACCCCTATGTCTTCGAGGGTTCTTCCTATTTTATTCCCCAGTACATTTAGTGTTTCTATTTTAATGTTTAGATCTTTGATCCACTTTGACTTTAGTTTAGTACATGGTGAGAGACTTGGATCTAGTTTCAGTTTTTGGCATGTGGCAAGCCAATTTTTCCAGCACCATTTGTTAAAGAGGCTATCTTTCTTCCAGTGAGGGTGTTTGGCTCCTTTGTCAAAGATGAGGTATTTGAGTGTGTTTGGAGCTGTTTCTGGATGCTTCAATCTTTTCCATTGATCCTCAGGTCTGTCTTTTTGCCAGTACCACGCTGTTTTTATCACTGTAGCTTTGTAGTATAGTTTTAGGTCGGGGACTGTGATGCCCCTTGCCTTTCCCCTATTGCTTAGGATTGTTTTTGCTATTCTTGGTCTCTTGAAATTCCAGATGAAGTTCATGATTGTCTTTTCTAATTCTTTGAAGTATGTTGGTGGTATCTTAATTGGGATTGCATTAAATCTGTATAGTAATTTAGGAAGTATAGCCATTTTCACTATGTTGGTTCTTCCTACCCAGGAACAGGGGATATCTTTCCATTTTCTGATATTCCTTTCTATTTCCCTTTTTAGAGTGTTGTAGTTTTCGATGTAAAGGTCTTTTACTTCCTTTTTTAGGTAGATTCCTAAGTATTTTATTTTTGTGTGTGCAATTGTGAAAGGTATATCATCTGTTATTTCTTTTTCAGTGGGTTTATTGTTTGTGTATAGGAATGCTATTGACTTGGGAGTGTTGACTTTGTATCTGGCGACAGAACTGAACTTTGTGATTAAATCTAGAAGTTTTTGCTCGAGTTTTTTGGGTCTTTTATGTAGAGTATCATGTCATCCGCAAATAATGATAGTTTAACTTTTTCCTTTCCTATATTTATTCCTTTTATTTCTTTCTCTTGTCTAATTGCTCTGGCTAATGTTTCCAGAACTATGTTGAATAATAGTTGTGATAGTGGGTGACCTTGTTTTGTTCCAGATTTTAGTTTGAAAGCTTCCAGTTTCTGGACATTCAGTGTGATGTTGGCCGTTGGTTTGTCATATATGGCTTTTATCACATTTAAATGTATACCCTCTGGGGCTGGGGATTTAGCTCAGTGATTAGAGTGCTTGCCTTGCAAGCACAAGGGCCTGAGTTTGATCCCTGGCACCACAAATTATATATATATATATATACTCTCTAGTCCTAATTTCTGTAGGGATTTTATCATAAATGAGTGTTGAATTTTGTCAAATGCTTTTTCTTCATCTATTGAGATGATCATGTGAGTTTTGTTTTCGACTTTCTTGATACGGTGTGTTACATATATTGATTTACATATGTTGAACCATCCCTGCATCACTGGGATGAATTCTACTTGGTCGAAGTGTACAATCTTCTTGATAATTCATTGTATTCTATTGGCCAGTATCTTGTTGAGAATTTTCGCATCTATGTTCATTAGGGAAATTGGTCTGTTGTTTTCTTTTTCAGTTGGATCCTTTTCTGGTTTTAGTATCAGAGTGATGCTTGCTTCCAGAAATGATTTTGGAAGTACCGCTTCCTTTTCAAATTTCATTGAAGAGTTTGAGGAATAGTGGTATTAGATCATCTTTGAATTTCTTCTAAAATTCACCTCTGAAGCCATCAGGACCTGGGCTTTTCTTTCTTGGTAGGTTTTTAATTACCTCTTCAATTTTGATGGCTGATATTGGTTTATTAAGTGTTTTTATCTCTTCTTGGTTTAGTTTTGGTAATTCATATGTTTCTAAGAATCTGTCCATTTCTTCCATGTTTTCCATCTTGTTTGAGTAAAGATTCTTGAAGTAGGTGTTGATGATCTTTTTGATTTCTGATGGGTCAGTTGTGACTTCACCCCTTTCATTTTTTATTGCATTGATTTGGGTCTTTTCTTTCCTTTTTTTGATAAGGTTGGCTAGCAGTTTGTCTATTTTGTTTAGTCTTTCAAAGAACCAACTCTTTGGACTTCTGGGAAGACGGCGGAGTGGAGAGAAGGAGAGTAAGAGCGTCTCCGAGATTTTTTGTCCAGACACTGGAATATAACAATTTAGGGAAGAGAAGAAGGAGGGAAGCGTGTTCTTCGGACCCAGCAGGGAGATGAAGCAAGAGTTGAAGCCCAAGGGGAAAACAAAAGGGAGACCAGCCGAGAAGATCAAGGTGAAGGACAGAAGGTACAGTCTCCCAAAGCTCCCACTTGCGGCTCCTGCTCACGACTCCCATCTCACAGCCTCAGCTTGCAGCCCCCCAGGGCATGGCTTGGGCCTCACGGCCTCAGGTCACAGCACAACTTGGCTCACGGCAGGAGCACACAGACCTGCGTGCTCCAAGCACAACCTGGACGGCCCCAACTCACAGCTGTGGCAGTGCGAGTGACACAGTTTGACCCTGCAGACACATGGTGACAACTGGAGACCCAAGAGACCTCCATGGAAAGAAACACAAATGGAGTGGACTGGTGGACACTGAACATTGCAGCAGCTAGCAAGTTACCTGAGTCATCTGATCTCAGACAGCCCCCAGGAGAAGGTGGCAATTGGCTGATCACCATTTTGGAAAGGGGCTGAGCTCAGAACTCAGAAAAGTTGCTAGCGACCTTTGGTGCTGGGGCAAGGTGGGGCAAGGCAGAACAGAGTTCAAACTCAAGTTGGAAGGAGGGAAAGGAGCCAAGTTCAAACTGGCAGGGAACTGAGTCCAAGCCGGTGGGAGACACACAGTGTGTCTCCAGCTGAACAAATTGGATTTCAACCCCACAGCCAGTGATCAGGCTGAACTTCAATAGAACGGGTGAAGCTTTGCTATTGAACCAAGCTGGGAATACTCGCTACCCTGCCAAACTCTACTGCTGGGATTAATTAACAAGGACCTGGGTCTGTCTACTCTGTCTACCACTGACAGTAGAGATACACCTAGAAGTGGAGATTTCATTTTATTTTATTTTATTTTATTTTTAAATATTTTTTTCCTCTCTGCTCTTCTTTTTCTTGTTTTTTTTTTCTCTTTCTTATTTTTTATAGGGAAGTGAATTTCTAGATTTTTACTGTTTTTTTTGTTGTTGTTGTTCTGTCGTTGTTTTACTTATTCCTCTCTCCTTTCCTTCTGTTTCCTTTACCAGTTCCCCAAAGTTTGCATAATTTCCCCCTGGCTTCCAACCTTGCTTCTCAGCTCTTTCTCTTCTTTTATTTCTCTATAATTTCCTCCTAATCTCTTTTGAATTTTCTCCACTGAAAGTAAAATCACCGTATTGAGGGCATATTTACTGCAAACAAGTTTCTGGTTTATTGGGGATACTGTTATATAACCACAAACCTAGTTCATAAGGTATAAGGTGGCAGCTCAATAGCTACTACAGTTTGTTGTTTTTTAGACTGTGTCTGATGCTATTATTGTTGCTGATTGTACTACTTTAGCCAAGGTGACAGAATTGTTCTACTCAGTTCTTCCTTGCATGCCAAGACTAAGATTGGCAGAGGGTCACAAATAACACTATAGGCCACGGTCAAAGAACTAAGGGCTGGCCAAATAGATAGCAACTTCTCAGCCCCAACAAATTGAAGAGGTAAAATTTTGCAACAGACTCATAATACAAAAATCAGCTACACCTGTCAAAACAAAAAAAAGCTACCTGCCACAGGCAATTCATAAGCATCAACCCAGGAACTAAATGAAAGAAGAAAAAATAGAAAATGAGAGGACACACACATAAGATGCAACACCAAACCTCCAGCTCACCAAAAGCAAACCCAGGGAGTAATGAAGTGGAACAATCTGAAAGCTTCCCACCCAGACTCTTGGAAGCAGTAACCACAGAAGGAACAAAGCAGATGAGTGAGTCTCTAGAAAACATCAAAACAGAAATCATTTCCAGAATGAAAGAAATGATCAGTGACTCTAGAGCAGATACCGACAAAAAAAAAAATAGAAGAGCTTAGAAAAATGATGGAAACCATAAAGGCCCAACACAGGAAAGAAATGGAATTTATAAAACAGATTCAAACAGATGTCCAAGAGATTAAACATAACACTGAAAGTATCAGCAGTAGGATGAAACAATGTGAAGAGAGAATCTCAGATATAGAAGACAAGATTGGGATTAATGATCAAGAAAAGAAAGAGTTCTTCAAAATGGTAAGGGAGCATGAAAAATCAATACAACAGCTGCTGGATGACACGAAGAAAAATAACATAAGATTGATCAGAGTCAATGAAAGAGCAGGAGATAGCATAAATCACATAAGAAACCTCTTCACAGAAATAATGGCAGAAAATTTCCCAAGTATGGAAAAAGAACTGAACATACAGATAAGTGAGGCATACAGAACTCCAATAAGTCATGATCAACAAAAATTTACCCCAAGGCATATAACAGTCAAATTTCCAGAAATTCAACACAAGAACAGAATATTGAAAGCTGTTAGAGAAAAGAAACAAATAACCTATCAAGGAAAGCCCATCAGAATCAGAGCAGACTTCTCAACATAAACCCACAAGCTAAGGAGAGCTTGGAGTGAAGTATTTCAAGCCCTAAAAGACAACAACTTCCAGCCCAGATTGATGTACCCTGAAAAACTGCCTTTCAAAATTGATGGAGAAGTAAGATAATTCTATGACAAAGAACACCTGAAGATATTCATGACCACCAAACTAGCACTCCAAAATATTCTGAAGGACATTCTGGAAAGAGAAAATGAGGACTACAACTCCAGGAATCGCAACAGAATGAATCCTTCAGGCAAGGCAAGTAATTAAACAGAAGAGAAAAGTAGGAAGCCATCAACAGGTAAAGAATATGACAAGAATAAGTCAAAATATGTCAGTTATAACTATCAATGTAAATGGTCTCAACTCGCCAATTAAAAGAAGCAGACTGGCAGAATGGGTCAAGAAGCAAGACCCAGCAATCTGCTGTATACAAGAAACACATTTAATTCAAAAAGAAATTCATAGACTGAAAGTCAAAGGATGGAAAACAATATTTCATGCTACAGGAACCCGGAAAAAAGCAGGGGTAGCCATTCTATTTGCAGACAGAGTGGATTTCAAGCCAAGACTCATTCAGAAAGACAAAGAAGGTCACTACATCCTTGTAGAGGGAACAACCCAAGAAGAAGAGATGACAATCATAAATATATATGCACCTAATACCAGCGTGCCTAATTACATACAGCAAATATTGACAGACATGAAAAACCAAATACGCACCAATATGATTGTAATGGGGGACTTCAATACCCCACTGTCACAAATCAACAGATCGACTAGACAAAAAGTCAACAGGGAAATATCAGAACTAAACCAAACTCTTGAACAAATGAACCTAGTAGATGTATACAGAGTATTCCACCCTACAACATCAGAATACACATTCTTCTCAGCTTCACATGGGACTTTCTCCAAAATAGACCACATACTAGCTCATAGAACATGCTTAAGTAAATGCAAAGGAATTGTAATTATCCCATGCATACTATCGACCACAGTGCATTGAAACTGGAAAGAAACAGCAAAAGGAACCACAAAAATTCCATAAACACATGGAAATTAAATAGCACACTCTTGAACAATGAGTGGGTCAGAGAAGAAATTAAAGAAGAAATTAGACAGTTTCTGCAACTGAACGATAAAGCCAATACAACCTACCGAAATTTGTGGGACACAATGAAAGCAATTCTACGAGGGAAATTTATAGCATTGAACCCCCATATCAGAAAAACAGAACGAGCTCAAATAAACAACCTAATGTTGAACCTCAGGCTTCTAGAAAAAGAAGAGCAACTCAAACCCAAAGCCCGTACAAGGGAGAATATTATAAAGATTAGAGCTGAAATTAATGCAATTGAAACTAAGAAAACAATACAAAGTATCAATGAATCAAAGAGTTGGTTCTTTGAAAAATTAAATGAAATTGACAAACCCTTAGCCAACCTTATCAAAAAAAAGGAAAGAAAAGACTCACATTCATCCAATTAGGACTGAAAAGGGTGAAATCACAACAGATCTGGCAGAAATCCAAAAGATCATCAATACCTATTTTGAAAACCTGTATTCTAGTGAGATCGAAAATACAGAAGAAATAGATTCCTAGATACATCTGAATTACCAAAACTGGATCAAGAAGATATAAAAACTCTAAATAACCCAATATCAGCCACTGAAATTGAAGAAGTAATTAAAAATCTACCAACAAAGAAAAGCCCAGGTCCTGAAGGGTTCACTGCAGAATTCTACAAGAAATTTAGAAACGATTTAATGCCACTAATTCTGAAACACTTTAACGAAATTGAAACAGAAGCAATACTCCCAAATCCATTCCTGGAAGCAAGCATCACCCTGATACCAAAGCCAGAGAAGGATCCAACAAAAAAAGAACTACAGGGCAATCTCATTAATGAACATAGACACAAAAATCCTCAATAAGATACTGGCAAACAGAATGCAACAAATTATCAAGAAGATTATACACTATGACCAATACAATTCATTCCAGGGATGCAGGGATGGTTCAACATATACAAATCAATAAATGTGATACACCATATTAACAGAGCCAAGGACAAAAAACATATGATCATCTCAATAGATGCAGAAAAGGCATTTGACAAGGTCCAACACCCATTCATGATAAAAGCCCTTCAGAAAATTGGAATAGGCCATGTTTATCTCAACCTGATTAAAGCCATCTATAACAAACCAACAGCCAACATCATACTAAATGGTCAAAAACTAAAGGCTTTCACTCTAAAATCCGGAACAAGACAAGAATGTCTGCTCTCACCACTCTTATTCTATATAGTTCTGGAAACATTAGGCAGAGCAATTAGACAAGAGAAAGAAATAAAAGGAATAAGGATAGGAAAAGAAGAAGTTAAATTATCACTATTTGCAGATGACATGATACTCTACAGAGAAGACCCCAAAACCTCCACCAAAAGACTCCTAGATTTAATAACCAAATTCAGCAGTGCAGCTGGATATAAAGTCAACACTCAGAAGTCAATAGCCTTCCTGTACACAAACAACAGACTCATCAAGAGAGAAATTAGGGAAACAACACTTTTCACAATAGCATCCAAAAAAATGAAGTACCTAGGAATCAGTCTGACGAAGGAAGTGAAAGATCTACACAATGAAAACTACAGTACTTTGAAAAAGGACATTGAAGAAGATATCAGAAAATGGAAAGATATCCCTTGCTCCTGGGTAGGAAGAACCAATATAGTGAAAATGGCCATACTCCCAAAACTGCTATACAGATTTAATGCAATCCCTATTAAATTACCTATAGCATACCTCACAGAATTAGAGAAGACAACCCTAAAATTCATTTGGATCCAAAAGAAGCCTAGAATAGCAAAAACAATTCTGAGCAACAAAAGCAAAGCAGGGGCCATCACAATCCCTGACCTAAATCTATATGACAAAGCTACTGTGATAAAAACAGCATGGTACTGGCACAAAAATAGACCCTGGGACCAATGGAACAGATTAGAAGATGAAGAAACAGGTCCAAACACTCTCATTCAGCTTGTCTTTGACAAAGGGGCCAAAAAACCTCACTTTAAGAAAGAGAATCTCTTTAATAAATGGTGCTGGAAAAACTGGCTTTCCACATGCCGAAGGTTAAAACTAGACCCGTATCTTTCCCCATGCACTAAGCTAAAATCAAAGTGGATCAAAGATCTAAATATTAAAACAGAAACACTAAATCTATTGGAAGATAGAATAGGTCGAACTCTTGAAGACATAGGTGTAGGCAAAGACTTTATGAACAAATCCCCAG
>PVJO010029247.1:0-17066 GCA_004026905.1 Hystrix cristata | reverse complement strand
GCTAAATCCCTTTTCTTGAGCCCTGTCTCTCTTCACAGCAGTGACCTGCACAGAACAAAAATGCACAGATCTCTCTGGGGGTCCCAGCTCTTCAGTGAACCTTGAAAGGCAGAAGAAGTCACCTCACCTCTTTGAACCTCTGCTTTGCAGGAGGCAACAACGCAGCAGCTGAAGGTGAAGCCTCTGAGGCCACACCGGCTGCAAACCCAGCCCTTCGATTTCTCAGCATGTGGCTGGCTTTCCTGGGGTTCCCGTGTGCAGGCAGCAGACTGTGGGCCTCTTGGAACCTCAGTTTCCTATTTACTAAAATAGTACTCATCTCACAGCACTCATAGAAAGAGGAAGAAACAGAGCAAAGAAAGCTGTCAGCACTGCATCTGGCACAATGCCCTGTACCCTTCAGCCAAGGACTCCCCTCTGGCCGCATCTCATTGATATCTTCTGTTGCACTTTCTCCTTATGGCTCTCAGGATGATTCTATGTGTCTACTTGAGCAGGCTAAGTGATGCCCAGATAGCTGGTGAATCATGATTTCTGGATGTGTGAGGATATTTCTGGAAGAGATTAGCATTGTTTTTTGGGGTTTTTTGGTACTTGAGATCAAACTCAGGGCCTTGTGCTTGCTAGGCAAGCACTCTAACCACTGAGCTAAATCCCTAGTAGAGATTAGCATTTGAATCAATAGGTTGAGTAAAGCCTGGCCTCACCAATGTGATGGGAATCCACTGAGGACCTGAGCAGAACAAAAGTTCACAGGAAGGGTCAATTCATTCTTTCCTTGAGTGGGGACATTCATCTTTAACTTTGGGGCTCCTGGTTCTCAGGCCTTCAGACCCACACTGGAGCTACACTACCCTCAGCTTTCATGGGTTCCAGCTTTCAGGGAGCAGACTGTGGGCCTTCCCTGCGTGCATAGTCTGCTGGGTCTATCCCTTATAATAAATCTTTTTTTTTTAAAGTATATAATATGGAACTCAGGACCTCAGACATGCTAGGCAAGCACTATACCACAGAGCTACATAACTAGCCCTCTTTTTATTTTTTAAAGTAAAAAAAAAGATTAGTACATAATGATTACATTCATCATGGGGGGGTTGATACATGTACATAACACATCTTAATTCTTTTTACTTCTCCTTTCCTCCTCTCCCCGCCCCCTTTTTATTTTTATTTTGAAAGACCTTATCTCACTAAGTTGGCTGGCTGGCTTCAAACTTGCCATCTTCCTCCCTTAGCCTTCCCATATAGCTGGGTTTAATGACCCTCTTTCTCAATAACTGTATACAGTGGTCCCTTTGTATGTACTGGGGATTGGTTCCAGGACCGCTGAGGACACCAAACCCCGAGGACGGTGAAGTCCCTTATACGAAATGGTATATAGTATCATGTAGGGCCTGTGCACATCTTTCCACACCCTTTAGCTCCAGATTACTTATAATACCTGATACAGTGTATATGCTTATATAATCAGTTGTTACGCTGTATTGTTTAGGAGAAAAACGACAGAAAAAAAAATCTGCACGTGTTCGGGACAGATGCAACCCCCCCCCCCCGATAATTTTGATCCACGGTTCGTTGAATCCCTGGTGCGAAACTCAGGCTATAGAAGGTGACCGTATTTGTTCTCAGTGCTGCTTCTCTGGGGCACCCCGACCAATAAATCCCATGCCACGTATTGCAGAACCGTTCAGCGTCGTGCCCTTCTGCTGAGCTGCAATCACCAGGACAAGACCTGCTCTGCTTTGTTGTCTGCCATGTCTCCTGGAGGCTGATCTGGGTACTCTAGGCCATCCAGCCTCCTGTACCTCTTCATTTCTCTGCTCCCTTCTCTTCAGTCCAAGGAGACTTATTTTCATGTTCACTTATTTTCCAAGCATCGGGGTCTACACCTAGAGAGTCAGCCCAAGAATTAAGGCCATTAACCCTCCATTTCTCTCAAGATGGGTGAAACAGATTTGGGATGCCAAGTCTCCAAAACATCCCCCTACCGATTTCCAGACCCCTTACAGCCCTCGATCAGGCGCCCCCACCTGGGCAATGACGTCTATTCCCATCCACCCGACCCAAAGGAAGCGTAAACTCAGCGACCGATTTGCATACTCTCGTGCTATTGGTTGCGAGGGCGGCACGGCAGCCAATGCTTTGCAGCGGTGTTTACCTAGCTGAGGCTCGCTGCTGCGGGTGATGTCATGGAATCCTGGCGGCGCTGCGGGCTCCCTGCGGACGGCCCGTGACGTAGCGGCTTCCCCGGCCGCACCCAGCGCAACAGGGCCTGGCGCGGGGCAGCGCTGTCGCCCCCGGAGCGCGGCGTGGGGCCCGGGCAGCGGAGGCGCGGCGAGGCCCGGCCCTGTTCCTTCCGGCCCGGCGTTGCGGGCGCGGGCCCCTCGGGGAGGGTCCCCGGGCCAGATCCGCTGGCCGGCGACGCGGAGGGAAATCTGGAAGCAGACACCAGAGAGGGACCCAGCCTCCAACTCCTCTGGGAGTGGGGATCACCGACTTTGCGCTCCCTCGGTCACGCAGTTCTCTAACGTCTGCATTTGTTTACACTGAGCATGTTTTTTTTTTTCCGTTTGTTTTGTTTTTGGTTTTTTTTTTTTTTTGTGCTGGGGATCGAACTCAGGGCCTGTGCTTGCTTGCAAAGCAAGCAGTCCAACCACTGACCTAAATCCCTAGCCCCTACACCGAGCATGTTCATGTTTGATTTTGTAATTTTAAAAAATTACACAGGGCTTTTGTTTTTAATAAGGAGCTTTGGCTGGCTTGGATTTAGGGAAAAATCTCACATTAATTCCAGTTCCCCATTTCCGGCCCAGTGACCTTGGCCACTTTCTCATGCTGGCCCTCGTGACCTCCTGTGGCAAGCTGGGACAGAAAACGGGGAGGCTCTTCCTCCTTATGAAATTCCTCATCCTTTTGAAATTCAGACGTTGTAACCCGTCTGGGTGGTGCTCTTGATGCCCCCTCCCTGGGACAACCCCAGGGACAACCTGTCTGTGCCCCATGTTTTTAACTTGTGGTTACCTTTTAACTTGAGGAGAAGTGGGAGGAGAGATGGGGGTCCCCAGCCAGGTGTCTCTTGATCGGCAAGATGAGGAAGGGAACAGGGAAGGGAATCCCCTCCACAGCCCCTCTGCTTACTCTGGGCCAGGGGAGCCCCTTCTGGGTCCAAACAGGCTTGGGAACCCCCTTGACATCTTTGCCAGGCACCGCAGTGAGCCTGGGAGAGGGGTGGAATGGCTCTATCTTCCTCAAAGGGTGCAGGAGACTTTCTGACACTGAGCTTCAAGGGCACATGGAGAAAGCCACCAAGAGTCTGGCTGATCTTCCTGGGTCCTAGGCTCGCCCTGCTTACTGCTTCCCATCCTCAGGACCCCAACGCTGCCTGTCCCATGTCTGTGAGCTCTGGGGTCAGACTTTCTTCTCCACGGGATTCCCTCCTCTCTACCCACCCCCTTGCCCTGCTCTCCTTGCACTGTCCCCCACACTCTTTGTTTGTTTTGTTTTGGATTGTTTTTTGTTTTTGTTTTTTTTTGTTGGTTTTGGGGGGGTTGTTTTTGTTTTGAGACAGGATCTCGCTATCTAATTCAGGCTGGCCTTGAATTCACTATGTAGCCCAGGCTGGCCTCAAACTTGAAGTGATCCTCCTGCCTCAGCCTCCCAAGTGCAGGATTACAGGTGTGTGCCACCATGCCCAGCTACCACCATGCCCCACATTCTCTTCCTCTAGCGTGGCCTCTGAGACTCACCCTCTAGATTCTGCCTCGGGGCCAGCCAAGGCCTCTTGGCATCTGCTTCTTGGATCATGTAGTGCTATTTTTATACCTATTCTGTGCCCTGCCCCCCCCCCCCATCACACTAGGAGCCTGCTTTCTGCTGCAGGGCCCTGTCCTCTCTCTTGGGAATTTCCCACAATGTGGGGCAGCACTGGGCAGGGGTGTCTTCTCGCTGCTCCTAGACTCCAAGCCATGTGAGTAGTTCACCTGCTCTCTCCTCAGCTTCCCCAGCTGCAATAGTCCCAGGAAGCAGGTCCTGGGACTTGTGTAGGAAGAGGATGCTGGGTATGAAGGAACATGATGGGGAGTAGAGAGAGCCCTGCTCTGGGCATCAGAAGACGGGCTGTGTTCCTGGCTTGGCCACTGACAAGCTGAGGGACCTGAGTGAAGGAGACAATGGCAGCAGTGCTGAAATTTACTAGACATCTGTAGTGACACTTAGAGGTGACACTGTCTCCGTCCATGCAGCCTCCCAAATAAACATACCAGCTGGGCAAAGCTATGGTAAGCACCTTTATGCACAGCTCCAAGACAAAGTCTGCAGGCCTGGCTCTTCCCCAAGTCCTCCTGTGTGGAAATCACCCATCTAAGCATGTGTCAGACTCCTCCCTGTGTGTGTTTCATGTGTCCTGTCATAATGCACTCTTCATGGCAAACCGACTCAGGCATGTTACCATTCTCATGTTTCAGATGAGGAAACTGAAGCCCAGAAAGGACAAGTGATTTCTCTGAAGTCACACAGCTAAAAAGAGTTGGAACCCTGTAGCCTGGGGATGTCAAACTCTTAGGAAGAACAGGGAGAACTAAGTCTGAGTGCTTACAATGTACAAGGTCCCAACACATCCGCTCCAGACTCCTGATACCCAGTGTTAATCCCAGGCCTTTTGGCTGATGCTCCTCCCACTATTTTACACTGCCTGTAGGAGCCACACAAGCACAAGTGTGTGTGTGTTAGCATTGCACATTTTAATGTGCTTTATTTTATTACAAATAGGGGAATATATAATCAAGACAAGTTGTGCTCAGGGTATTTATGGAAAGGAGAGACCTCTGTGGGCTGGAAGCCTTCATGGAAAAACTGGTAACTGAGCCCTTTTTTTCCCTTTCCCTTCCTGTCTAAATAAATGTATTTCTCCTACACAGGCAAATATTTTAAAATGTATTTGCAAAAGTTAGACTTCTGGAAAAAGAAAAAGAGGCGGTAGGGCAGCTGCTACTTTGGGAACCCCATTAAAAGGAGCTGCTGGGCCGGAAGGAGGAGAAGGGGAGGGGCAAGTGACAAAAAGCCAGTCCCATGGCTCCCATGATGCCTCACCAATGCTGAAGCCTCAGTTTCTTTATCTGTAATCAACCTAATACTTGAATCTGGGATATGTACAGATTCAAGTGATTTTGAGACAAACATGAGGTTCTTGGGATCATTATGAAGATGGAAGAGAAAGGGATTTCTGAGTTGATCCAGGAGACTCGGACAGGTCCAGAAAATGATTCCTGAGCAGAAGGTCGATGTGGGGGGAAGAATGTGGTCCCCAGATTGAGGGCTGGGAGATGGGCCCTCTCTTGGAGGGTTTTGAACAAAGAAGGGACTCTTAGCTGTGTGTGACTGGTGACAGCACAGCTTGCTCATTATTTAAGGTGATTCCAAACACCAGTGGGGGCTGGGTGGCTGACAGCAAGCAGGTCACAGGCCTGAGTCCTTCCTGGTAGGTGAGAAGCAGAGCTGTTACCTCCAAACCCACCCAGCCACCCCCACACTGCTGCCACCCAGGCCTGGCCTTCTTTCCTGACCAGCAGCTTCCTGCAGCCGCAGTGGAGTGGCAGCTGCTGGGGAATAAGGTTTGCTCCGCACAGGATGGCTCTCCCGGGGCCCGGGGATTCCAGTCACCGGCACCACACCCCCAGGAAGGGTCCCACTGGGAGGCCTGAGTTTAGAAACGACGGTTAGAGGAAGGTGGGCCTCCCGGCCACTATGGGACACTAGTTATTCCTGAATTAAACACCCCGGTGGACTGGGGTAGTCAGACTCCTAGGAAAGAGCGAGGGAAATTAAATCTGAGTGCCTACTGTGTACAAGGCCCCTCCACAGCTGCTCAGCCTCCCGACACCCACAGCAAGTGGATGAGATTACTATTCTCGGCTCAGAGAGGTTGGGTGACTTGATCGGGGCGCACAGGAGCATGGGAGCAAACAGAGCGGTGAATTCATCTGGACACTGCCCCTGACGCCCCTCGCCTCTGGAAACACTTCTCTTCTGGAGAAAGAACCCCCAGGCGCCCAGGAAGACCTTTTTTTCCTATAACTGCCTTCTCAAGTGGAAGCCGGGTGCCCCGCTACCCGCCTGGGAGCGACACGCAAGCCCACGGGCTCGTGACACCTGACGTGCCCGCAGGCTCAGGGCGGGGCCCCTTTTCTCGCAAGCAGCGTAATTGCTGTGTGACTCTGGGTCGCGCCTAGCCTCTCTGGGGCTCAATTTTTCCACCTCTGGCTCGGGGAAGCCCCGGGTAAGTTTATTCGGAAGTCAACCGCCTCGGGCATGTTCTCAAGGCTTCAGTCTCCTTACCTGAAAGCAGTTCCCCCGCCCGGGCCCCGGCGAGGCCGGTTATGTAACAGGGCGTGCGACTGGGGTGCGCGGGGGGCGGGGCGCCCGAGGCTATTCCAGGCGTCGCTATTTTTAGCCCCATTGATGAGGCTGCGTCCGCCGCCGCCGCCGCCGCCGCCGCCGCCGGGATTCCGGAGACGTCAATGGGCGCGCGTCATGGTCCCCGCCCGCCCGCCCGCCAGCCGGGGGAGGCCGCGGGGCTGGGACTGCGCGCCGGCGGCCGCGGGCTGCGGGGGCGGGGGGCGCAGCCGGAACTGCGGGCAGGGGGCTTCCCGGGCGCGCGGCTGCCGGAGCGCGAGGCGGCGGCGGTGGCCCTGGCGGGGCGCGCGAGGCGCCCGCGACCCGGCCCGGCATGGGCGCCGCTGCGGCACCGAGCGGCTCTGCGCGGGCAGGGGCGCGACCCCGGAAAGCGGGGGTGCAGAAGCGAGCCGAGCCCGCCGGGCCAGGTGAGGGGCCCGGGAGGGCGGCCCTGCGGGAGGCTGGGAGCCGGGACCGTCGCCGGTGCTCGGGGCCAGGCTGGCAGCCACGCTGGGAGCCCTGCTTGGAAACTGGGGAGCGGGGGTGGGGGGAGAGGGACTGGCTTCCCCGCGGGACCTGCTGGCTCCGAGTCCGCCCCAAGTGCGACGGCCAACGCGTTCTCTCCCCAGCCCGCCAAGGGTGGGGTTTGGCCGGCGAGGGGCACTGGAAGTGGCCAGGCCGGAGAAATTCCTTCCACTTCCCCGCGGCTGCGCGGGAACAGGTTCCAGGAGCTTGGGAGCCCGGCTGCCAGCAGACCCAGCCCGGGGGAGCCGGCCTCGCGCTGCAGCCCTTCGAGGGACTGAGGGGCTCACCCGAGCCTGGAGAGGGCCTCACGGGGTGGGGCGCGCCGCTGGGAGTCGGGCTCAGCCTGTGTCTCTCAGGCGTGGTTTTTGCCTCTGTTTCTCTGACAGTGGCCTGGTACTTAAGAGTGTTGAGAGCTCCTTGACCTGGGCACGTTCTCTTTTTACGTCTGTGCTTTTGTTTGGTAAGGTGGCCCGGTGGGCAGGAGAGGTCCTCTAGAGGTGATTTACAGGAATTTAAAATCTGGTTTTGAGACACGTATTTTAGACACGCTGAAAAAACATAGGCCATGCTGCAGTGGGTAGTCTCCCAGTAGATCAACCCAAAGGGTGGTAATGGATTACAGGGGTGCTGTCTGCCTGGATTGAGGTCTAGAGGCCCCAAAGCTGATCCCAGCCCTGCTCCGAGCGAACGCTTAGGTCGTGACTTGGATGAAGACTTAAAAAGGAAGCCAGCTCCCTCTATAATGACCCAGAGCTGAGAGAAATGACAAAAGTGCAGTAAAATAAAAAACAAGATTCTGGGTCATGGTGTCAGGGCAGAAGGATGGGCCAATACCAACAAGATGAATGTGACTAATGGGAAATGTTGAGCTTGTGCAGGAGGTAAGAAAATCAGCTCAGGAGTTCAGGCCTGGTGCTGCTGGCTCAGAGGCTCACCAACCAGGCCCTGGCTTTCCACCTGCCCCTGGATGGGGGCTGTCCCACGGCACTGTGGAACTAGAGCTTACTACCCAGGTCCAAGGAGGGGAGGTGGGGCCTGGGCCCGAGACCCCTGGGTTCTACTCCCAGGTTGCCAATTCCTAGCTATGTGACCTTGGGCAAGTTTCTTTGCATTTCTGGGCCTTAGTTTCCTGTTGGTGAAATGTGCATCACAATCCCTTCCTCATAGCTCTCCTAGCTTTGTGTTGTAAGGCTGAAATGAGAATATGCACTTAAATGCTTAAGAATGTTGTCTACCACATGCTGTTCAGCAGCTATCAGCTGCTGTTGTTATTGTTAATAATAGTAGTACTGTATACCCATTTCTGAGTGGGGGCATTGGCCAGTGCAGTGCTTGTGCCCAGGAAACCACCAGAGCCACAGAAAGGATCATCTATGTCTTGTTGCAGAGGGGGGACTTAAGAAAAGACTCAGGTACTTGATAAGAAGGACTAGGAGAAGATTTCTGGTGGGTCCTTGCAAGAGTCGACCTAGAATCTGGGGGAGGAGGGGTTTGAAGTCCAGGTTGTTACTCAGCATAAGGAAGGACCAGAGTGTTTACCCTGAAACCAAAGGGACAGCTCCTTAGCTGGAATGTACCCGCCCCCCAGCTCCTCCTTCCAGCCCAGCTGACAGGCAGCATTATGGGTCCCCCCTCCATTCCACAAACAGCAGCACCTGCTTGTGCTAAGCAGTTTAGAGACAGGCTGCACTGTTAGACAGCATCCCTGCAGCGCAGTTGGGTAGATAAGGATAAACAGATGAGCAAATGAAAAACATTAGTCCTGTGGAGAGAGTGGAAATGGGTTAAGGTGGGTTGTGGAGTGCAGGCTTCAAGGAGCTGAGAGGGGAGTGGAAACCCGATTGCAAGGGAGGAGCACCCGAGCTAGAGGTGGCTCTCCAGGCAGAGGGAGCCACCCATGCGGAGGCTGTGGCTGGGGAGGGAAAGTGAGCAGGCAAAGCAGAAGGTGAGTACTCTGCTACTGTCAGGTCTGATGCTCTGCCACTTCTGGAAGTATGGCTTCCTTCTTGAGCCCATTCAGCCCTGGGTTTGGCCTCTGTGCAGTGCTGATGGTAACCGACCTTGGCTCCATCCTCCATTGGAACCTCCCAGGGTCCTGGCGCCTTGAATTGTTCCTTCTCAAAGTAGTGTCTGGGTAAATGCTTGTGCCATGACTGCTCAGGAGGTTTTTGTTTTGTTGTCATGCTGGAGATGGAACCTAGGGCCTCCGCATGGAACTATATCCCCAGCTCTTTTTGTATTATTTTGAGACAGTCTCACTAAATTGCAGGGTGGGCTCAAACTTGCGAGTGCTAGGATTACAGGCATGTGCCAGTATGTCTGGCCGAGAAGTCTGACCTGGGACAGGAGATGGGATCGGATAGCTGTTCTGTGATGCTGTGAATCACCTAAGCACCGTCTGGGCTCCAGGCTCTTGCTCCTGTTCTCAGACCTGAGAGCTCAGGTGGGCCTGGTGGTAATAGGTGGTGTTGGGCCCTCCCTAACATTCCTCCCCAGAGAGGTTGGCCCTCCAGCCTCCTGCAGACCCTTTCTGGGGTACAGAAGGATGACCTTATCATTCTGGGAAGCAAGGAGTGCACAGGCTGGGGCAGGCTTGAAGCCTGTGTTTGCCTTCTCTTTGGGGTTGGAAATGCTCCGGCTGTTCCGGTCTGACTCCCTTTCCCTCCTCCTTTCCTCTGCCCTCCCCTTCCCATTCCCGTTATACCCACAGGTTCGTGAGGGATGCTGGCAGCTCTGCAAGAGAAACTGCGGGTAGCATATAGCAGGAGCTTCCCTTAGCCCACGGCCCTGGGGTAGAGGTCAGGAGCAAGAGGAAACCCGTGACCCACCTTTGCAGCCTTCCTCCCTCTGGCTTCTTCCACCTCCCACCGCAGACAGATCCCACAACTTCTGTTTTCTCAGACCTCATCTGGGCCTCGAGGGCAGTCCAATAGCCATGACCTGGCTGGTCCTGCCCTCACTCGGCCCAGTTGAGAGAGGAGAGCCCTGAGTGAGGGTGGAAGAAGGGAAGGGGAGATGCGGGGTCAGGGTGCCCTGGCTGATGGGGATTTGGCATCAGTGAGGCTGGGCAGAGCTGAAGGGGTGCGGTTGGGGGACAGTTAGCTTCTGCTCCAGAAGGAGAGGCCAGGTGCCCTGGTGTGGCTTGGAATAGGAACTGGAGTCTGGGTTCGCTTTTGTGGGTCGTCATTTAATTTTTCCTAATAATAACATATAGCACATATACTTATTCAACACTGTTCCCTGTCCTTTACAATATGAACTCATTCGAAGCCTGATGCTAACCCTATGGTTGTTAATTTTAGAGATGCTGATTGCAGATTGTCATTATTTTTGGGGGGAGGGGTGCTGGGGATCAAATTCAGGGTCTTGCATTTGCTAGCCAAGCCCTCTACCACCGAGTTAAGTCCCAACCCCAGTGTCATTGTTTTTACTTTTTTTTTTTTTTTTTTTTGAGACAATGTCTCACTATGCAGTTCAGGCTGGTCTTGAACTCACTATGTAGCCCAGGCTGGCCTTGAACTTGTGGCCATCCTCCTACCTCAGCCTCCCAAGTGCTGGGATTACAGATGTGAGTGTGATTGTCATTTTTACAGATGAGAAATGAGAGACAGAAAGAGATTATGCCATTTGTCCAAGGGAATATGTGATAGAGCCCGTATTTATTTGAACCCAGATACTTTGGGATCCAGTATCTGCTTTTTTTTTTAAATTTTATTTTAATGGTCCATTTTAGATATACACAGTGATAACATTCATCCTAGGGAATATCTGTTCTCTTAGCAAGTCTGAATCAAGCTTTCCCGTTTGGGGACTGGAGTTCCTGAAAGCCCCCCTTACTTGGATTAGAAGGCTAGGCTGTTTGAGATGGGGGCACGGAGCTCTTCTTGGGGCTCTGAGGCTTTGGGGATTGAGCTGGCTTCCCTGGAGGGAGAGGACTATTCTGTTCTGTCCTCAGAACAGCTCCATTCTCTCCACCTACTGCATGCCCTTTGGTGGACATGGGGGACCTGGGGTTGAGGTGCTGGGTGCCAGTCTGGATCGCTGTGGCTCTGAGATGCTGCCTGCAGCTCCTGGCCACACCTCACACTGCCCTGAGCTGGCTACCTAGAGCGTAGACCCCCAGAGTAAAGCCCAGCTAAGGAGGTCCAGGGGCTGGCTCCTTCCCCCTCATGGCCTGGGTTCTGCCCCTGCTGCTCTCATTTGTGTGTCTCCTGGCTGTGTTGTCTCCAAGGGACGTCTGTGCTGGCTGCTCTCCCTCCACTCACACCGACTCTTCCTCCCTAGGCCTGCACCGTGGACAGAGGCCCACCCTGGTCCCGCCCTGGTGTCTAGGCCCTGAAGACCAAGGCTGTTGTTCCATCCAGAGTGTAAGTGCCTGTTTGTCCTTTGTGCACCCCTGGGACCGGAGAGCAGGTGGCGTTGGGGGCAGAGGTGAGCGTGGAGCTGCCTGAAGCGGATGTGGTTTGGTGGCTGGAGGGGGAAGCCTTGGCAGAGGCGTCAGGTGAAGTGCTGCTCAGCCTGGGGAGATTGATTTCTTCAGAGGTGAGGATAATGCAGGGGTGGAGACAGGAAAGTCTTATTTTCTCAGCAGCATAGGCTAGTGGCCCTGGGCCCAGGTGACACGGGCAGGTGAAGCAAAGGGATGACGGCTGCTCTCAAGGCAGCAGTGCCTGGTTCCAGGAAGCTGAGGGGCAGGTTGTGGATATAGCTGGGGGCCGTGCAGACATTGTGGGAGGCTGGCCTGTTTCCATGGGGTGGACCCTGTACCAGGGGAGTGCCTGAAGGCAGTACCTGGACTACCCCTCTCTCCTTGCAAGAATGGCGACCGCCCCTCATCACCTTGGCGGGTCTGTAGGTTCTGTGGCATCTGTGGTATGAGGAGGTGGCCTCTGCAAGTGACGATGCAAGAACAGAACCTCTGCAATTCATCCAACATCTTGGTCATGGCCACAGGGATCCTTGGCCATCTAGGCCCCCCACCCGAGATGAGAAAAGTGCGGAGGGGAGAAATGACTTCCCAAGGTCCTGCAGTGAGGATGTGCAGTCAGGCCTAGGATCCAGATTTGCTGGATTCCTGGCAAGCCCACGGCCTGTCTGATGGTGGAGGACACACCTTCCTTATTTTAAGCGTACTTTCAGAGAAGGCACAAGTTGATCTGTGGGTGAGGGAATGACATTTCCAATAGACCTTTTCCCGGGCCCCAAGATACTGGGGTGAGGCTAAGGGCTACCATGCCTGAGAGAGCTACAGTTTGACCTGGCATCTTGGACAGGAGCCCTGGGACTCCTTCCTTCCCTCCCTCGCTCCTTTGCTGAACAGAGGGCTATCTCTGAGCAGGAGCCCCCTCAGGCTTAGGTGATCACACATGGAGCAGGAGCTGACTCAGTATCTTGCCCAGTCCTCCCCACCCTCTCCCCCAGCACATTGGCTCATGCGGAACTGGTGTTCAGGGGTGCAGAGAGTCCCAGAGAGGTGACTGGGATGGGGAGGACGTGTGTCCAATCTGAACCTGGATGGAAGAGGGGAGCCTTGGGAAGCAGAGCTTCTGCTGCTGGGAGCCGGGCTACCTGTGCACCTTGCTTTCTGAGGGCAGCAGGCTGCATGCCACCAACCTCATGCCGGGGACAGGGAGAGGAATTACTGTAAGTGGAATGGGCAGGTGTCCTGGTCAGCCAGAGATCTGTATTTGGGAGGCACGTGAGTCAGGATGACTTTAGTGGTCAGGTGTCTCCCTTCACTCAGCCCCCACTGCTAACTCCAGCCCAGACCCAGCTTTCCAAGCACCCAGCCTCCCTTCTGGGTACACAGCAGCACTGGTGGGCAGAATTCCTTGTGTTTACCCTGTTGTCTGGGTGATGGTGGTGATTCGGTGGAATTCCCATGCTGAATACACTGCCAAGGCCACCCTGAGGGGCTGCCAACCAGGGCCCCATGAGTGCTAGAGCTGTTGGTCTTATGACGTGAGCACCTGTCTGCCAGGCCTGGGCACGGGCCCAGGGTCACGCTCACTCTGGGGCTCCCATCAGCTGACTATTTTTGGGCTCTTGCTGACCTGGGCCAAAGTCAGGCCCTAGCCAAGAGGGCCCTGAGGTGGCTCCCCCCACCCCAGAGGCCAGCTCTGGTTTCTGCTATATAAACAGAAGAGGACATGCTGGCTTGGAGACAGTTCCACATCCTGAGCCTGCTTAGCCGGTACAAGGGCTCAGCCTGGGAGGACCAGCCGACTGGGTAGTCACGTCTCTCCCTGCAGGGCTTCCCGAGGCTGTGGGCTGAGGTCTTGCAGACCTTGATTCTGCCTTTATCGTCCGGGATCTCTGAGAGTCAAAGCAAATTGTGAGGAGGAAAGCTGGTAAGTCACAGGAATGGGGACACTGAGGCACAGGAGCTGGGCTGTGTTGAGTTTTTTCACTGTGACTGTCTTGCCAAACCCTTTGGCCCTGAGAAGAGGGGGAAGAGGAGGAAGCAGGCAAAGGTGGCCTGTATTGGGTGACAGGAGCTGGATTTGGGAACACAGGCGTTGAGAACCTGGAGATGTAGGAATGGGTGACACTGGCTGTCTCCTTCCTCAGAGACCACCCCGTGGTCTCACCCTTCCTCTCCCATCCACCTGTCCTGGACGAGGGGCTGGTTGCTCAGGTGAGAGGGACACATGCGTGAGTCTGGTGGCCATCGGAGTTCCTGAGGGTTAGACTCTGAGTGAGATTCTGAGCCCCTCACTGGGTGGGACCGGGTGGCTGGGCTGGGGCTTGGCCTTCGGCTAGCCCTCAGCCACTGCCTGCTCTCCTTATCTGTCCAGCTCCCAGCTGCTCCTGGTGCCTGAGAAGCAGGGCTGGAGGGAGTCCTGGCAAGTGCCCCTACCAGCTTGCCACAAACACGCTTCCTGGGACCTGGGCCAGGGGCTTTGGCCCAGCGCAGAATTAGCAGCAGCTCCTTACGTGGGAGGCTGTTGTGCTCGCCTTCTCAGCTCTCAAAAAAAAAAAAAAAAGTTTTTTTTTTTCCCCTTTCTGAACGTGAGTCTCTAAGTGAATCCAGAGCCTGTGACTAAAAATATTTTAACAATAGGAAAGTGCATCAGTCTTTCCGGCTGGGGCTTGGTATCACAGAGTTTTTAGTTTGGAATTTGAAATTTTGCCCATGGAGGCTGGGTGGAGCCCTTGGGCAGGGGTGGGGGTATCTGGTGAGTGTCTGTGTTCTGTAAGGTGGTGGGAGGCCCTCCAAGTGCAGGGGAGACCTGACCAGGAGCTGAATGGACTGCGGGGGCAAGGAGGGATCTGTGAGGGGGGTGCAAATAAGGTAGAGGCAACCTTCCCAGAGGAACCTTGATCTCGTCTGTGCTTTCCAGTCTCAGGCTGTTCTTCCTGAAGTCTGATCGTATTCCTTTATGCTGTATGGCTTCAAGGGAGGTGAGGTAGTGAAAACACTGGACTGAAGATGGCCTCTGTGGCCATGGACTGACCTTAATTAACCAGCTTTCCTCAGAGTGTGGAGCCACGTCTCTGGACACTCTTATTTTCTCTCACTCAGCCTTGGAGGAGAAAAGTGGGGATAGTTCTCAGAGTGCGAGATCTGCGGGCCTCCCATTCCAGCCAAGGACCCTGGTTTGTCACCCTCCAGCCATTCTGCTACAGGTTCTGGAGTCTAGGCCCTCAGTACTCCACTTCAGTGCTGAGGAAATGGTTGCAAGGAAGGCAAGAGACCGGCTCTGGATCCCACAGAGGCTTGTGTTCTAGGGGAAGCAGCCGTGTGTATGGTCAATGGCAGGTTGGGGTGAGGACTATGTGATGCCAGCCTGATCCTTTATACCTGGTGCCCACAGCTGTCCATGGGAAGGCCCTGGGGCAGCAGGCAGTACTTCCCAGACCAGGGTACAAGCCCCCTGCCAGGGCAGGAAGAGGAAGTGGCTAGGTCAGGGCTGGTAGCAAGCCCTGGGGCTGAGGAGGGGAAGCTCCCAGGGCCACTTCTCAGTGGGAGGAGGCAAAGCTCACTCCCTCTGCCCACCCCATGGGAAGAGAGTAGGGATAGTCTTAGTGGAAGTAGGGCAAATTTCTGCCCTCTGCTCAGCAGGGCTGGGGCCCAGTCTGAGGTGGGGGGGCAGTGTGAGAAAGGGGCCCTGCAACTCGACTTCCTCCATTCCCTATTTACCCAATTTCATGCCCACTCTTATGGCTGGGGAGACACCTTTTTTTTTTTTTTTTTTTTTTTTTAAAATAGGGTCTTACTATGCAGTTCAGGCTGGCCTTGTATTCACCATGTTTTAAAAAAAAGGGGGGCTGGGAGTTTAGCTCAAGTGGTAGAGTGCTTGCCCAGCAAGGGCAAGGCCCTGAGTTGAATCCCCAGAGCCCCCCTAAAAAAAAAAAACAGGATTCACTATGTAGCCCAAGCTGGCCTTGAACCCACAGTAATTCTCCAGATTGCTGGGATTACAGGAGTGCACCACCACATCCAGCTTTTTGTTTTGTTTAGGTTTTTTTGGTGGGGGGCGGTGCTGGGGACTCAGGGCTCTACCCTATGGTTTTTTGTTTTGGTTTTTTATTTTTTGCGACAGGGTCTCACTCTAATTCAGATTGGTCTTGAACTCACTATGTAGTCCAGACTGGCTTCGAACTTGCAGTTATCCTTCTGCCTCAGTCTCCCAAGTGCTGGGATTACGGGCTGACTGGGGAAAGGTATTAGACATTGGCTGCCATTTGGGCCCTGCCCTGGCTACTTGCTGTAGAGAATGTACAAAGGTCCTCCTGTAGAGATGGAAACACAATGCCCTTACCTTTGTGCTGTTCACACACTGGTGGGAGAAGAGGTGAGTCTGAGCATGAAAGTCCTTGGGCCTTAAGTATACTGTGTTGACAGCATGTAGGCCCTTTTCCGATGTCAGATGTTGTGGCCCCTCCTAATTCTAGTTGTGCTCTGAGTATCTTTTGATAGAACAAATGTGTAATGAGAAACAGCCACTATAATTTCAGAAGCATGCGCTTGAATGAATTTGTACTCAGTAAATTCCAGCTGCATCTGCATCTGTTTAAATAAATATGTCTCACCAGGCGTGGTGGCACATGCCTGTAATCCTAGTATGCTGTGGGAGACTGAGGCAGGAAGATTACAAGTTGGAGCCCAGCCTGGGCAATTTAGCAGCTTACCCAGACCTTGCCTCATAAAAAGAAAGGTGGCATGTGGGGACTTGGGGTGAGGGGCAGGAGCTGGAATGTAGTTTAGTGTGAAGGCCCCGGGTTCAGGCTCTAGCGACACAAAAAAGTGAATGAATGCATGAATAAATATATTTTTCTCACTTAGTTGTGACTATTTTTTTAAATAAACTTTTTTTGGGAAATGGGAGTATAACATACATTCAGAAAAGTATGCTTTTAAGTATAAAAATCTGGGGGGCTGGGGATTTAAGAATACTTGCCTAGCAAGCGCAAGGGCCTGAGTTTGATCCCCAGCACCCTCAAAAAAAAAAAAATCTTAGGAGTATAGTTTAAGGACTTTTCCAAAGTGAGCATACTCATGTTCCATTGTCCAGGTCGGGAACTAGAAAGCCTCCAGTCCCATCAAAGACCACCTTACAGGTCACATGTGTGCACGGTTTCGTGATGCACTTAGAAGCTGGGGGCCCTCAAGGCCCAGAGCCACAGCCTGAGTCAAGGCCATGGGTCAGCATGAACCTGGGAGTTAGAGGACCTGAGTTTGAACCTTTCCCTTGCATAAAATGCAAGCTGTGATTCCAAACTGGGAAGAGTGTTAAATGGAGGAATGTATGTGAAGGGCCCTGGCTCAAGGTCTGACCTTTGAGTGGTACCTACTTCCCTTCTCCTCCTCATAATGAGAAAATGCTTGTTATTTTAGGGTTGGAGGGGAGAGGGTGGGGGCATACAAGTTGGAAGTCTTGGATGATCAGAAGGATTCAAACAGAGGGAGGAAGAGGAATGTGTGCCTCATGGGTGAAACACCATGGGCAGAAGTGGATGGTGGGAACAATGAATTTAAGAACCTTCTCTGGGCCCTGGTGATGAGACAGAATGGGGAGGCTGTGCTGTAGTATGGAGTTTGACTTGGGTGGGGCTGGTTTTTGTCTCTTCCTGTCCTTCCCTGTGTTACAGTAGCCCCGCCTTACCTCCCTCTCCCTTCTCTCTTTTTTTCTTTTTTTTTTTTTTTT
>PVJO010029246.1:0-17145 GCA_004026905.1 Hystrix cristata | reverse complement strand
AGGATAATCACTGACTTTTTTTTTCTTTCCTTTTAAAATGTTGTCTGGAAGTTCACTAGACATGGCTTGAGATTCTTAAATTACCTCCCTGATACTCTTTAAGCAATAAGGGGATATTCTTGCAATACTCTGGAGAATTGTGGCAGCTGTCATTTATTAGGTCACTCTTGTGCTCCAAGCACTGGCTAAATGCTTACATCACCCCGTTCCCTCAACAGTGCAGTAATGCGTAAGATGCACCCCAGGTTACAGCCAAGGAAACTGAGTCTCAGGAAAGTTAAAGCCTTGTCTGAATTTCCATAAATGCTTTTACCAAGGGGAGGGGGCGCTGGGGCTCGAACTCAGGGCCTTACGCTCGGTAGGTAAGTGCTCTACCACTTGAGCTAAATCCCCAGCCCCATAAATGCTGAATACCAAAGCAGGGATTCAAACAGGGGTCACTTAGACTCTTTAGTCTGTGTTTTGTCCCCTGAGTCCATCTTGTTCTGCTTAAAAAGCAGATACCACTTCTATCGGGCCCTCCCAGTGGCCCAAAACATTTAAGCCCTGATGACACTGCAGAGTCCCCAACACAGGGCCTCGCCCAGCTGGTTACCTTGATTCCCCAGACTAGACCCAGACCCGCCCTTTCCTTGACCCAGATTTGTAGCAGAAAGAGAACCATGCCAAGGGTACCTGCGTCCTGCTTCAGAGGCTGCATCCCGAAGTGTCTAGGACCTTCTCGGCCTTCCCCATGGCGCAGGTTTCCAGGAATGAGCAAGGCCCCCTGCAGGCCTGCCGGCTGCGCCGCCACTGCCCTGTTACTGTGTTTTTGTTTACTGGTCACCAGGCACTGGGCTCCCGGCAAGCGAGTCCACAAGGCCCCTTCTCTTTCCTGCTGCTGCTGTTCCCAAGCTTGGGCCTGCACACTGTCCGGTCCGCAGCCCAGCACCCAGCAGCTTGTGTCCTCCAAGCCAGTGGCCTGTGGGAGAGCCCAGCCTGTGAGAGCTCAAGCAGATTAGGAGCCCCGAAGGCTGCAGAGTGCGGCTTAGCAGGGCTTTTATACTGATGTGGCTCTACATCCTGCTCCAATAGAGTGAGGCGTCCAGTGGGGGTGGGGGGCCAGAGCAGCTGGCCCAGAGTCCAGGCTTGGTTTCAACAACCCCCCAGGCCCCTGCACCCAGACCAGTATCAGACTTCAGATCTGCACCTGGGAGGACCAGAAGCATGGGAGTTTGTAATGAGCAGCAGAAGACCTGGAGCTGCCCTGCAAGGCAAGGGGACTGCAGTCTGAGAATGGGAAGCGACCTTCACACTCTCTGACACTTGGCTTCAGGGAATAGCCAGCGGAAACCAGAACAGCAAGAAGAGTTCCAAGCTCTGTAGAGGTAGCAGCAGAAGAACAAATCTTTTGAGCCTGTAGAATAAATGACAGTGACAAATAGAGAAGTATTTTTTGAAAAGGAAAATATGAGCTTTTGCTTGCCCCCCGAAATAAAAAAAAATTGATGAACCCCAGCGCTGGCGAGGGCGTGGTCAGTGAGCATTTCCTCATACGCCAGTGGTGAGAGTATCCATTAGTGCCACCTCCCTATGAGGAATTTGGTAGTGGTCTTTGGGACTGTAAATGCACACAACCTTTGCAAACCCAACTGCCATGAAGTAACCCAGTGGATGTTCTTGTGAAACTGCGCCCACGAGTCTGAAAAAGGATGCTCATTACAGTGCATTTTACAATAGCAAAACCCTAAAAACCTCCAAAGTGTCCATTGATAGTGGTTATATAAACAGATTGTGGTTCACACATAGTGTCAAACCGACCACACAACTGTGCAGAGAAGGGAGGAAGATATGTGTGTGCCGCACTCAATAACTACCATGAAAGGGGTTCAAAAAACACTTGGCCCTTCCAAGATACATCATGTATGGGTACAGAATTAATGTAATGAATGTGACCATTATATGTAGAATGTACCAATACATGTTCTTGGTTTAAAATAAAAAAAAAAAAAAAAAAAAAAAAAAAAATAAAATAAAAAAACACTTGGCCCAGCATAGCTCAAGATGACTGCTTTTATAACAGACAAATCCTTAAAATGCAGTATGTATACGTATTCTTTACCTGGATAGAATGAAAAGAAACTTAAGAGAAGCTGCTTAGAGGAGAGAGAAATTATTACCCATTCTGGATTTTTTTTTCTTCTTTGTACATTGCTTTTTCAAGAAACAACAACAAAAATATGATATAATATTTTACAAAATGTATCTATTTCCTGCTTATGGCTTTTACTGGCATTCCATACAAGCTAGAAAATAATTTTATGATGTTTAGAACCCTCTTGTGTTTTTTGCTTCCAAATTTGTCTCCTGGGCATTTGTCTTCAGGACCTTCCCTGAGCCTGGGGCACAGCCGGGGCTTTTGCAAGTACCTGACGAGTTCCCAAGTTATGTTTACTCAAGAATCATTTCAGGCCAACCACACACAGCTGAAGAAGCTGAGTCTCAGAAGAAGAGAGTGAATTTCTGTCATCATATGGCTGGTTCCTGGTACAACACAGAGCCACCCCGAAGTCACCTGCCCCCGAGGTAGATGCTGATTGCTTAAGGTCATCCCCCTTTCTGTTAGGAATATTAATACCCAACAGCAGTCTCCTCTCATAGTTAGCTCTCCTCATACCTCATAAGTCAAATTAAAGCAAGGAAAGCATACTGCTACAATACTGATTTTTTTTTGAGTTTACATATTTTCTTTTAATTCAGCTGCTTCACTTGTAGGAACTGTGTTTATTCATAATCGGATTTCTTGGAAGTGGACACATAATGAGTAGAATTCAATACTAAAACCAATTGCTGGTTTTGCCCTTGAATTAGTCACTGTTGTGACTAAGTGGACATATATAGAGAGAACAAATTGGACACACACACACAAATTGGACACACACACACACATAAATATAAAGATGGGTTTAGGTGTTGGTATAGATATGTAGGTAGATGTGTCTGGGCGGGTAGGTAGATGTAGATGATAGCTATAGACATAGATACAGATGGGATCGGCTCCCTGGTTACAGGGATGAGAAATTTCATGATCCTCCACCTGCTGGCTGGAGACCCAAGACAGCAGGCGGTACCCTTCCAGCCTGAATCCAAAGGCCTGTGAACCAAGAGGGCCAACAGCGTAAGACCTACTGAAGGGCCGGCAAAGACCCATGTGTCAGTTCAACAGTGGGCCTGAGAGAGTGAATTCTTGCTGTTCTGTCCTTTTGTTCTGTTGGGGCTCAAAGGATCGGGGTGACAGCCACCCACATTAAGGAGGGCAACTTGTTTCCTCAGGCCACCGGCTCAAACACTAATTTCATTGTGAAACATCCTGCCAGACACACTCAGAATAACATTCAACAAAATGTCTGGGTATCCCATGGCCAAGTCACCCGGACACATAGAATTGGTCATCACGAGTTCACGTCTTACCAAAGTGGCACGCACACACGTACCTTATAAGCCACACTTAAAGTTCAAATAGAGCCAATGACGAGGGCGTAATTCCACCTAACGGGAGTGATTTGGAGCCCGCACAGGCAGGGCTGTGGTGGGAAACACTGCGGAGGAATTCCTGAGACAGTGGCAGCAGGTGGGCCCTGGAACCGGGAACCAGAAAGGCCAGAGGGAGGCCAGGGAGGGAAGCAGGTGACCAAAACACCACGGGGACAAGTGTCAAAGGCTGGCTCAGTGCCTCACACTTCAAGTTGTGCCAAGGCCAGGGCAAGGCAGGGACTTTTAAAGGGTTAAGCCTGAGCAGACTTGATGCTTAGGTTTCAAACCTGGAGCAGATGGTGCCTGAGCAGTTTGTGAAAAAGATTAAGCAGAAAGGAAGCTTGGTAAATGACGGGAGGAGGATTCATATCAACAAAGGAACAGGGCTGGGGCCCGGTGGCGCTGGGCAGGGCAGGGCTGGGCCGAACTGCATTAGGAGGTGACCAGAAAGGACTTTGAGGACCAAGCAGGGAGGAAGAAGACCAGCCGCAACGTCAGAGGCAGGGTCTGGCCTCGGCTGCTTTTCTTAGCAACTGTGGGGCTGCGGTTTCACCTTCCTCCTTCCTCGAGGTCAAGTATACAGGCCACTGAAAAGGCGTGTGATTTGGGACACATGGTGTTTGTTAGCACTGCTGCCATCTCTTTAGATGAAATTTGAGTGTTGTTTTTCTAGAGCCCTAACTGAAAGGAAAGCACAGGCTAAGATTCCCAGGGCGGAGTCCTTCCAGCCGGAAGTCACAAGGAGGAGGCGGAGGCCTGCAGGACCACACAGCTGGCGGCAGGTGCTGTGCAGCAGAAACCCTGCCCCGGCCACGTCGCCTCCCTCCCCTCATTGCACATGCAGCAAGCTCACAGAAGCCTCCAGTTCAGAGGAGTCTGTCTTCTGTGGTTTCTCGGCTGCTGAGAACAGCAGCCCTTCCAGGGCACACCTCCACCATTGCAGGGAGCAGCAGAGCCTCTGCATTTGTCCAGTAATTAATTAAGGGGCCATGGCATGCTGTCTTCCTGCCACTTCTCACTCAAGTACTTTCCTTGGCAATGACATGGCTTTCATCTGTAAATGGTCCACAGTGGCTTCAGCTCACACCCACTCGGTGCTGACTTGATTCCAGTGGGATCACTAAGTGAGAACGTGCCTTCCACCTCACCCTGCTGCATGTTCTTGGCCACACACGCAGCTGCACAGCCTACCCTGAGCCCCTTTCTGCCCTTGCAGTGGCCCACTCAGAGGGACAGACCCTGACTCTCCCGGTCTCTGCTCCTGCCGTGGCCACCGTTCTGCCTGACTCTTCCATTACACAGACTGAGGCCTGGCTCCCCGGGGCATGGCAATGCTGAGGTGTGTCTCCATCGTCCAGTGCATATTTCACCTTGGTTTATCGGAGGAATCCTAGGAATTGAGCCCACAGCCTTGGCACTGAGCTCCATCTTTAGTCATTTTTTGTTTATTTATTTTTAAATGTTGAGACAGGGTCTTACTAAGTCACTAACTTTCCTGGCTGGTCTCAAACTTTCCATCCTTCTGCTTTGGCTTCCCTGAGTGCTGGGATTACATACATGTGCCACCACACCCAGCCTATGTATTCAATATGAGTTCAGCATGGTCATTATTGTTTTTGTCATCATTACCCATGTTATCATTTATTCGGTTTGTGATGATCTGTACCTAGATGTCCCCTCAAAGCCTCCTGCGGTTATCAGTGGGGCTTTTTCAGAGGTGGATGAATCTAGCGTGTGTAATCCTGGGATTCAGGGTGTGTGATTACTAAATCAATCCACTGATTGTTTTGGCACCGCCCTAATCCTGGCAGCCTGGATAAGATATGAGGAGCAAAAAGAAGCTGCTAAGGTCCCTTGCTTGCCTTGCTGCCTTCTGCCTGCCAAGTGCAGTTTCTCCTCTGCCTCCCCTCTGCCCTGCTGCCCTGTGTTGGATCCAGCCGACTATGGACTGAAACCTCTACAAACTGGGAGTTAAATAAAACTTTCCTCCTTTAACTTTGGGTGTCAGATATTTTGTCTCAGAAACAAGAAAAATGAGACACAGTTATGCACCAAAGTCAACCTATGCCAGGTACACATGACTGAATATGCAAAGGCAAATGGCAGAGGAGACCTGTGTCTGAGCAGCTTAGTTCTGGGATGGTCTGCAGTATGACCACTGCACGTCTCTCATTTTGTACCTCTCCACAACTCTAGCGTTTCTTTCAGACTCTAGACATTCTTTATATTCTACTGGGTCACGACCTCTCTGTCAATATGATCTCTTCCCCCAGACTAAAGAATTCATCCAAACATGGAGGGGAGACCACCATGAAAGATGGAGTAGTGTGCATTGTCTGGGATGTCTATCTGTGTCAGTGTCCTGCGTTAGAGAAACAAGGATGTCCAAGACGAATGACAGGGCAGTCACAGGACCAGGGACGCAAACCCAGCAGGCAGCCTCCAGCTACGACTACGGCACCTTGTGGCCGTCACTGGAACTACACCAAAACTCCACCATGAAACGTGGACAGTCGTGCATCAGGGTGACTTTGAGGGCTCCTTGGTGAAGAGCACCCTCAATTACGGCCACTGTTTCTTAAGATTAAAGGTGGACTGTGTTATAAGGGTGAAACCGAAACGGGTTGAGGGTCCAGGTGGGCGTGGGCAAGCTATTCGCCTCCCTGAACCTGCGTCAGGTCTTTGAAAGCTGATGTTCCCCTCGTTTCTGGAACTGCCAATCAGCAAATCGCGATTCCTGGGGCCCATCTTTGCCGCAGCGCCAGGACAACACCTGCCTCACCTCCACCTGCTCCAGAAGGGGTCACATGAAAGGGACACGTGGACTTCTTTGTGGCAGGAGATGCCACACTGGCCACACAGATTCTCCCCATCCCTGTACGCACAGCCCCTTGCTGAGAGGTTCCAGCCTGCGGCGTCCTTGTCCCGCCAGGGCTGGGGGCACTGCCTCGGGCAGGGACGAGTGCCTTCCTCGCTCTGCCGAGCCCTCAGGGAGGACTTGGGCAGGCTCCTCTTACCCCCAACGTGCCACAAAGCGTTAGGAGTCCCAGTTCCCATCCAGCTGCTTTTCTTTCCCTGGAGGAGTTGTGATATGCTAGCTGCATGCTACCTTCAAAATCAGACACTGAGTCCTCCTGCAGAACCTGCTAAGTAGTCCCATCTTATTCTTCATGTATGATAAATCCCTATCTAGAGCCTGCCAGGATTCCCTGAGACCCGGCTCCATGGGTCCAAGTGAATCCCAGTTAAGGGCTTCACTCTAGATCCATTATCCATCGCTGAGTAACAAAACACCCTAAAATGTAGTACCCGTCTTAGTTGCTTTTCTTGTTGCTAAGACAAAATACCTGACACCTAAATTTAAGGGAGAAAAGGTTCATTGTAGCCCGTGGTTTGTAGAAGTGTAAGTCCATAGTCAACTGGCTCCAAGGCACGGCAGCAAGGCAGAGAGACATCACGGAGGAGAAACAGTCCATGGCAAAGCAGGGCAGGCAGAAGGCCGCCAGCAGTGAAGTAGCAAGCAGCAAGTGACAGCAGCAGCCCTCTTTCTGTCCCTTATAGTCTATCCAGGGCAGAGCACCTTTAATGCCAGCATCGCACCATGAATCCCAGCATCACACTCCAGACCCGGCCACCTCCAGAAAGCCCCACCTATGACCACATGAGGCTTTGAGGGGGGATCTAGACACAAGCTGTAACCATGCCTAACACAACTATTTTATTTGCTAATGATACTGTGGGTCAGCTGGGCTGGATGGTCATCTAATGGTTCAGTGAGGTCTTTGCGATCCAAGATGGCCTCGCTCACATGTCTGATGGTTGGTGTCAGCCATTGGCTGGATGGGATGTTTATCTCTGTGTGCTCCCTCATCCTTCACCGGGTGACGTGGCAGCTCTTCAAGAGGGCAAGAGTCCTATGATCCCTTGCAGTCTAGGTTCAGAACTGTCACAGTGATACTTCGGCATTCTAACTTGTCAAAGAAAATCACACAAAGAGCCTAGATCCAAAGGAAATAAACCCACGTTTCAAATGAACATCACACAGGGATGAGGGACTTCCCACTGTTTTCTTCGCAAGCAGTCAATCATGCAGTTGTAAGGGACTTCTTTTCCCTCTCCTGCCTCAGTTGCCCCTTGTCCATGGTGGACAATTATTTGATTCAAGTGATTTTTTGTAAATGCATGTCTTAGAAATAGTATGTTAAAATCTAAGAATGTGGATTTGACTCTATCTCCTTGTACTTCATTCAGTTTTGTTACATCCACCCACACACACACACGAGCGCGCGCGCGCGCGCACACACACACACACACACATAGAGTTATTAGGTGTCTGAAGAGTTAAAATAATTACACTTTCCTAATGACCTAAATGTTTTATCAACATAAGTGATTCTCCTCATCTTTAGTCTAGAAATGCTTTTTTACTTAACATCTGCTAGTCCTGGCAAGGATACAACTACATACCTTTCTTTTCATTATGACTCGCACGGCATGATTTTCTTTCCTAACCCTTTTAACCTTTTTAAGATAAAGTTGCTGATTTTAAATGACATATTTTCTGTTTCAATTCACTGTATCTTTGTTTTAAATTGGAGTTTTTGGTTCACTTACTTTTTAAATGATACTGATTCATTTGTTAAAATATATCATTAGGTTTGTTTTTAAAAAATCTTTAGCATGTGCTTTCTATTTATCTGGCCTGTTTAACGTCTTTTCTTTCTTTTCTGGCTCTAGATTTTACTTGTCACTTTTAAATCATTTCTTTTTTCCCATTCTTCTGGTTGGAAATTATGTACCTGGTTCTATTCTCTTTATGATTACCCTATAAATTATGACACAAAGACTGAACTTATCAATGTGTAAAATTAATCGATACCTTTTCTTTCTTCCCATTCGAAGCACACACATCAGAACATACAGTCAACAACAGAAATGACAAAGAGAGGGCCACATTTCAAAGATCTTTTTCACGGGCCTCTTCAGCAAACAGTGGCTTCAGGATGAAGAGGAGCATCTTTCCACCAACCAGCTGCTGCAAACCCTTGGAAGTGGACAATGGATGCAACCCCCTTCGAGAAAGTGCATGGCCGCAGAAGTTTCGGCTGATGCTGTTTATGGGGAGTAGGAAGGTTATGTGGCCTGAATCAGTGGTGAGGACGACAAACGAGGTTTCGTCATGGATCCTTGTCTATTGAGTGGATCCTGCTATTGAGTAAGGACATTCCTCTTATAGATCAAAGAGAATTTGAGAAAGCAAGCGCAAATCTGGGGTTTCACTGGGGATGCCAATCTGAGTGCTGTCAAGTTGGTTGTTGTGAAAACAAGGAGCAGAGCAGAAGATATTCCTGTTCTGATGCTAGTGTGCTTCCCCACCTGAGGTCTAAAAGAGCAAGGAGGAACCTCAGACTTTCCAAGCCCTTCGAAAAGTGATGTCTGCAGTGTGCTGTGAGAAAACTCCTGAACCAGGAAGGGAAGAAACTGGGACCGTGGCACCACAGTTCCCCGTCTTGTTATTCTAGGAACCTGGCAACTCCCACACCGGCTTGTGGCTCAGGGGAAGCAGCACACCCAGAAACGAGCAAGAGGCTGCGGAGTGTGCTGAACTTCCGGCCAAGAAAATGAAGGATGTCAAAGAAAAATGCCAGGTCCAAACCGCAGAGACAGAGACTGTTTGCTCTGAAAGCTGCTGCCTCTGGTCCAGTGAAAAGCAAGATTTTCTAAGCGTAACAAATAAGTAAGATCAGCCAAAGAGAGAGAGAGAGAGGGAGGGAGGGAGAGAGAGAGAGAGAGAGAGAGAGAGGAATTTCAGATATATTATTAGATACTGGTTACAAAACAATCTTTACATCTGATTTAAGTAATTGAAAGACAACTTTGGAACTACAGTTGGACCGCTATATCCATGCGTTCTATATGCACAGATTTGAGCAACTATAAATCAAATATATTTGGTAAAAATAAATTGCATATGTACTGAATATATAGACCTCTTTTCCTTGTCATTTGTCCCTGCACAATACAGTAGAGCAACTATTCACATAGCATTTACATTGTAAGTAATTGACATTGTATTAGGCGTTGTAAGTAATCTGGATACAGGAGCTAAAGTACACATCAGGAAGGTGTGTAGGTTATATGTAAATACTATGCCATTTGAACCATCTGCGGACTCTGGTACCTTGAGTGAGTCCTGGAACCAATCTCCGCAGATGCTGAGGGATGATACTATCTATGAGGAAGAATGCGGATCAAAACTACTTTCCAAATTTGAATGGTACACAAATAAACTGTCTAGAAATTTTAAGAATACAATCACTGAGCGTGAGCACTGACACCATGCATGTGAGCAGGGTCCCTAGGGGGTCCCCCTGTGTGATGTGGCACCGAGTCTGGTTTGAGGCTCCTGACTTTAATCCGGCACCAGCCATACTCTGGTCTCTCATCGGCTCATCTCAGTCAGGATCCAAGGGCACAATGCACATGGTTCTTGGACCGTGGGAGTATCCAGTACTGGTAGCAACACCCTCAACCCAGGGGAAAATCCTGCTCCTGGTGGGCAGACACTGTGTGCTGCTGCAGGTCTGCAGATTGTATTCTGTCATTCTCTTCCTGATCCGCTCTCCTCTGGAAGGCAACAATCCCCAGACACACTGGCAGGTATGCAAGAGTTGGCTACACCCAGCGGCAGGAAAATGGAAATGACCAACTGGGCCACTCGCCCTGGGGCCTCTGATTCTATTTTCTGAAATGGCTTTCTTACTTTTGTCCCTCTCTGGAGCCTGTAAGAAGCCTGGGAGATGACAGAGTTCGCCTAACCCCGAGGTTGAATATTGAGCATGCGAGTCCAGCTGGGACTGTGACAGTCAAAACATCTGGGGAGTCCTGTGTTGTCCCAGGACAGAGGGAAGGAGAAAAATTATGATAATATTACCCAAGGATACAATTCCACACGTTCCATGAATCCCTCAGCAAAACTTCTTGGTTTTCATCAGACTAAACACAGGGCCATCACAACCAAGTGGATCTTGAGTTTGAGGAACTCTTGAGCCCTTCCGGAACATTCTGCTTCCCTCTGTAGATATCTGGGAGGCTGGAGTGCTGTGTTTCTCCACTTTTCCTACCATAGGTCTCTCGCCACATGGTCTCTCCTTGCACACATACTTCCACCACAGCACCATCTGCCATGTCATGATGTGGTCAGAAAGCTCTGACCAGAGGCCAAACTGATGGTGCAGTCCAAATTTGGACTTTCAGCCATCTGCCAGCTATAGAAAAACCTTTTCTTTTGGTACATTTACAGACTCAAGTATTTTGTTATAGTAGCAGAAAACAGACTGGGACACCTCGCTCATGAAACGAGTGGCAATGTGGATGTACTGTCTTCAGGATCCATCAGTCACCCACACAGTACTGAGCAGGGGCTCCGCCCAAATGAAAGAGTAACAACAGGGGCCAGGCAGAGGTGGTCAATACACCATCTACTCAAGGGTCCACTTCCTCTCAGGCTACAAAAACTGGAAAATAGTTTAACTATGTATTATCTAGTCCCTTGTTTTAGTCCGTCTTGGACAAACCAATGAAACCAACACCAAGACATTGTTCCTTGAACCAGCTACAAGTCCTGTGGTTTTACTTGTTCTCATCTCAGAAGCTCATCCATTCATTTTTTTATCCCTCAACTACTGATCAGCATCCCACAAGGCTCCATTTTTAACATTCAAGGTAGCCCACATTCTCTGGAAGACAATGAAAAGTCATTGCAATGATGTTATTGGCACCAACTGAGAATTCATAAAGTACAAGTTATTCACACTGAAGAAGAACGGAAGAAGCACAGCCAAACTGCACATGGAGAGTGAGGAAAAGTAACAACTATAACACAATCACTTGCTGCCAACTGCCCTCACTGGTTCTGGCAATCAACAACAGAGCTTCCCTCCCCTCCATCCTTCCCTCCCCTTAGGCTCTCCCTGAAGGTGCAGCAGCCCTTTGAGCCCTGCTGGGCAGGAGGGGCTCCCGTCCAGGGCTGAGCCCTCCTGTTGAGCGGGGTCCCCCGCACACTGGCTTAGGGCCATGCTGTGTCTCCACAGTTCCACAGTCACACTGAATCTAGGCACATTTCTACCCCACACCATACAGTCATCTCAGGGCAACTCAAGACCCAAGACAGGGACAGTGCTGTAATGTGTGGGATCCCAAGCAAAGTGGAAACAGGCAGCCCTGTTCAGAAAGCAAGAAAAAGTTACCATTAAAAATACTAAAATGTAAAGCTTTCTCCTTTGAAATATCTTATCCCTTATCAAACACAACAGGAGTAAGAATGATTCATGAGTAACAATTTAAGTCTACAAATTCCAAAAGATATTTTTACGCCCTGATTTTATGCACTACAATAAACAATAATAGGTTTTGTTTTTGGAGACAGGGTCTTGCTGTGTACTTCAGGCTGGCCTTGAACTCACTACATAGCACAGGCAGGCCTCAAACTCACAGCGATCCTCCTGCCTCAGCTTCCTGAGTGCTGGAAACAGGCATGTGCTGCCATGTCTGGCAGTAGTTAACAGTTCATTAATGTGGTATTTTGATTGAGCATGATCTTTTCCTGGTTTATTTTTCTTCAAATTCATTTGTCAGATCATCAAAATGTACAGTTCAGTAACTTTTTAAAAATTAATGTCAGGTTGGGGATTTAGCTCAAGTAGTAGAGTACTGGCCTAGCAAGTGCAAGGCCCTGAGTTTGATCCCCAGCACACCCTCAAAAGTTTACAAGTTAATGTCAGTGTGTGTCTTACTGTAATATTTTTTAGTTAAACATTTAAAGAAAATCAATTTTCAACTGGCACAACTGAAAGTAATATCTCTTGTAATATCTCAAGTAATGCTCTTGGCAAATGCAAGATGGAAAGTAATTTTTGATAATTTTAAATTTGTAGAAGAATCTTTCTGCTGATAAAACTTATTGGAACTGTTAAGAGCATTGTATAGGTTGACAAAGGAAAGATAAATGTATGATAAATTATATTAATATGTAAAATTTAGTATAGATATAAGACTGATGGTTTTTAAAGACCAATTTTTCTAAAATGATTTAGCTATTCATTCAAATTGGTTTCATGTAAGTTGTGTAATTTTAAATGTACATTTATAAAATGGCATTTTAATAATTCCTCCAACATTTCCATAAATTATAGCTTCATGGATTGTGTATAATTCAAAACACTTATTTACGCATTATTGCCCATATCACTACATCTTCAACCACCTTATTAATAATTTATTTGAAGCTTCATATAAAAATAGTGCTCATTTTCACTGAATATGACAATAGTTTATCTTAATTTCTATTTAAAAAAACATGTTTTTTGAGACACGGTTGCACTAGGCAGGTCAGGCTGACTTTGAACTCACTATGTAGCTGAGGCTGGCCTCAAACTCACAGCCATCCTCCTGCCTCAGCCTCCCAAGTGGTGGGATTACAAGCATGAGCCATGATGCCTGGCTTTAACTTTTATTTTTAAACCTGTGGAAGAAATTTACTTTGTAACTTGATAGCAGTTTTCAAAACTAGATATTCTAAACTCTTTGAAAAACTCTAGCAACTCCTTGACATTCTGCATCACAATGTCACTGTTGTATCTTTATTTTGTAGCAAAAGCACAATTTTGTAGCTAAGAAAGATGGCTACTTGCTTAGTGTTTGGATCCCCCTCACTCCGCATCCATGTGTAAAGGCTTGGTCCCAGGGTGGCGCCACCTTTAGGAGGTGAGGCCTGTGGGAGGTCCCTAGGTCACTGGGGTATCCCTTGGAGGGGACTGGGGGACCTTGGCCCTCTCCTTGCCCTCTTTTGCCTCTGAGCCATGAGATGAGCAGACTTGTGAGTTGCCTGACCCTGAAAGCAACAGGGCCATGCAATCACAGACTGGAACCTCAAAAACTGTGAGCCAAAATAAATCCTTTTGCTGTGTAAGCTTATTGCATATTTGTTATAGTGACAGAAAGCTGACAAAGACACTGCCTGAGCATGGGACATTCCTGTCCCTAATTTCAGGCCAATCACTGTGCACTGGAATGGCTCTGGGACCCACAGGAAGATACCTTCCACTGGACACCACCACACCCCCCCTCTCTCCAGGCCACGGTCACTACATCCAATGATGCTACTTCAGCCAACACCAATCCAGGCTCATGTTCTGGCCTGAGGTGTCCCTCAATATGGCACAGTGTGCGAGACTGTCCCAGGTGCACGCGCGTGGGTCTAAGCATAAGGTGTTCATGCTGTGGCCCAGCCTGTATTCTTCGCTCATGCACATGATCCAGTGTCCCATCAGACTTCATTTACTGAACACAAGTCTGAAGATTAAATTATAAGAATTTTTAGTGACAGCATCAGAGGAGAAAACCAAGCAGGGACCCTCTCTTAAAGCTGGACCTTGTGCAACTGTACAGGTCAAATGCCCCGGAAGAGGAAGCCAGGCCTGGCCCAGGAGCCGCTGCATCAGAAAATCGACCGTATAACCAGTCATTCAAACCTGGATACTTTTGAAAGTGCTGCATCCATTACTAAGCATCACACTGGGGCAACAGGTATAGACTGGGCCCATCCAAGACAACTCTGGACACCTGGTCAACTGCTGCTTGTGTGGAGGTCCTTGCCTGCCAACAGGGAGTGGTCTTCACTTCTGTGACCTCCCAGCCACACCCACTCAAGAACAAACCTCGGAGACTTCAACCTGTGATCTCTCATCCACTCCTCTCTGTCGCTCCCCACTTCCATGTTCTTCCCAGCATTGACAATCTTCTGGGTCTTCAAGGATCAAAAACACCTACTATCTGTGGGAATCGTGTCCCAATCTCTATCACCCTCATCGCCCTTCCTGCCCTGCCAGCCCGGCCCAGCATCCTTACCCTGATGTCTCAGCCTAAGCCAAGGGACGCTGTCAGCTACGTGGACCTCCACCTTTCCACTTACACACTCAGGAAAAACTCATCTCCCAAAAACATCCCTGCGAGTGCCATCTTCATTTCACCGTCTGGGATGGCACAGAATCTAGAGAAACTTCCACAATCATGTCGTGATGAGTTTGTGGCTTTTATCTCAGCTGAGTGCATTTCAGAATCCTGTACTCGCTGTTCGCTTTGCCACTCTAAACATGTGGCCTTGGATCCATAAACTGTAGACTGTTTGGGGTAGGGAAAAATCTAATGTCTTGGCTAATTGCCTCAGGAGAATCTTTTACTGTGGAGTTTGCTGGGTTTTTTTTTCTTTTTTCTGTTTTGGTTAAAATCTACACTCCAGAGAACAGCTCTCAAGGTTTGGTTTTTCTCTTTGGCTTGCCATTTTCAGCCCTGTGCAGTCTTGCTTTTGGGGCTGCAGACTTCTAAAACACTACAGTAAATTCTACCTTCTAGGTCCCGATGCCCCATCCCACTATCAGGTCAGAGTGAGCCAAATATTTGCATCTGATGTCTGTTCGTGTGGTCCTGAGTTCTCACCTGGGGCTTCCAACTGGATGAGCCCCGCATTCACAAGGGTGCATGCTTGCTTGGTAGACCTTGCTCAGTTGTTTGAGGTTAGGCACCGCCTGCCATGCCCAGCCTTTGAGAAGAGGGACTGTGGCATCCTTACGGTCCCTGATGATAGAGAGACATCCTCTTATTTTCTGGGAACCTGCTTTGACACAGAGTTAAGAACTGTTGAAAGTCCCCTTACCAAATTATTTAAAAATTTTTTTAAATTATCACACAAGAATTATACATATTTATGGGATTTGGTGTGGTATTTCAATACATGTATACAATGTGTAATTATCAGATCAAGTACTTGGTTTAACACCATTGCCTCAAACATTTATCATTTCTCATTTAAAGGGGACATTTAGCACCCTCAGTATAAGCTATTTTGAAATATACAATGAATTATTTCAGCCATAGCTATCCTGATGTGCTACAGAACAAATAGTCTTTTTTTTTTTTTTTTGTGGTACTGGGTCCTCACACTGAGCTACATCTCTAGCCCTGTTTTATTTTTTATTTTTTTGAGGCAAATTCTTACTAGGTTGCCAGGATGCCCAGACTGCTTCTGAATCTGCAGTCCTCTTGCCTCAGCCTCCCAGAGTGCCGGGATTGCATAGCTACAAACGGTCTTACTTAACCTTGCTTTCCCAAAATAAAAGCATCTTCATGTTAGCATCAGAGGGTCTGGGAGGGTCACAGTAACTTGTCTCAGTCAGGGAGATGAGAGACCAACCTGCTGGCTAGTGGCCCTGCGGGACAATCACAGAAACAGGTGTCAGATTTGCTTCCTGAGGGATTCAAACCTTTGCCACCCACAAGGACTTTTAATTTCAGTGATGCCAGAATCTCCTTTCAAATGACTCTGTGAAGAGCTTTTTCAAATTTAGTAGTGGCAAGGGTGGGAATTTTGGCAGCAGCTGACAAAGGAACAGTTATGGGGGGTGCTATTCACTCTCTAGCAAGGGGCCTGGACAGATATTCTGCAGAACCTTTAGAGTTATACATGGCAAAATTCCACTGGATAGGAGAAATCCTTAGCTGAGAATTGTAGATGGGACAGGAGGTCCATGCTGCAAGGTCGAGAAGGAAGGCCTCTTCCAAAACATTTATTTATTTAAAAAAATAACAAGAATGTCATTAATCAGGTATAGGACTTTAACAACATATCCTTTCCCTCCCATTCAGTTCCCTTTCTTTTTGTCCAGGGGATGAAACTGAGTATCTTCAATATCTGGGTAGCATTAGTCAGAGAGGTTTATTTTGGCTCACAGTCCCAGAGGCCAGGAAAACCAAGATCAGGTGGCCACATCTGGTGAGGGCCTCGAGCTGTACCAAGTCCTGGAGGAAAACAGAAGGTAAAGTGGGTGTGTGCAAAAGAAAAGCAAGTTCAAAAGGCAGGGGAGGCATGAGACTCACTTGACAGCAACTAGCTCTCAGAAGAATGAATATTTTCTTACAAGATCCAGTCTAACCCTGGAGAAGACACTAATCCTCTCACAGGGGTGGTACCCCAGGGATCCAGTCACCCTCCACAGACCCCGCCTCCCAATACTGCTGCTTTGGCAACCAAATATCCACACAAGTTTTGGCAGAGACAAGCCACACCTAACCACAGCCAGGAATCCATGCTGATGACTGTCACATAAGAGCATGCATGTGTACTCAGTCCATCGATTTAATGAGACCATCTATCTCTTCATGTAGCTAGAAGCAAAGACGAGCTCCCAGTTGTAACTTCAAAGTACTGCCTGCTTCTGTATTCACTCTGTTTTTTTTTCTTTTTTTCCAATTGTGACCAAGGAGTTCTGGTTATTTCTGTTCCTGTCTTACTCCTGAGGAAATAAGCCATAATTCTTGAAGTTAAATGGAACAGTTTGCAAATAGAACACTCATCCTTTGTCTACTTTTGCCGGAAGAGTCAGAAAGTTCTATTTAAAAAGGCTCAAAGAGCATTTTGGTGTCAGACGGGACTGATCAAGGGACTGAACCTCTTCTCCCAGGGAGGGAGAAGTAAATTTGATCAGGGCATTATGGGCGTCCAGGTTTGCCAGTGAGGCTAACGGACAAGGACCGTGGTGGCAGTGGGTGTTAGGATGGCAAGTAAGTACCCCTGCC